>ONZH01012025.1:0-123701 GCA_900303285.1 Rhinella marina | reverse complement strand
CCATGGTGAGGAAAAACCCGTTCATAACATCCACCCAAGTAAAGAACATTCTCCAGGAAGTAGGTGTATCAGTAATTAAGTCTACCATAAAGGAAAGACTTTATGAGGGCAAACCATTAATCCACCAGAAAGGTCAGATTAGACTTCCCCAAAAGCATCTAAAGAAGCCAGTTCAGTTCTGGAACAGAATCCTTTGGACAGATGAAACTAAGATCAACCTGTAAGTGAAAAAGAAGAAAGTAAGGAAAAGGCTTAAAACGGATCATGATCCAAAGCACACCACATCCTCTGTAAAACATGGTGGAGGTAGTGTGATGGCATGGGAATGCATGGCTTCCAAAGGCACTGGGTCACTACTGTTTATTAAAGATAGAAGCAGCCAGATGAATTCTGAAGTGTACAGAGATATACTTTCTGCTCAGATTAAACCAAATGCAGCAAGGTTGATTGGACAGCACTTCAAAGTACAGATGGACAATGACTCAAAATATACTGCGAACCCAGGAGTTTAATGCAAAGAAGTGGAATATTCTGCAATGGGGCTGAGTCAATCAACAGATCTCCACCTGATCAAGCATACATTTTACTTGCTTAAGGTGTTAAAGAAATTTAGTTAGTTGGTGAACACAATTGTGCTAGGGTTATATTTCATTATCAGGTGGTCTCCATCTCCTTATATCCATATCTCTTATATCTTATAATCTCTAATCTCCATTATATGTCACATATGCTTAAAAATAAAAAATGACTCATAATCACTTGATATGTCTGTAGGAAAACAGGAACTTAGCAGAAGTTGAAATATGCATATGGAATTTCCCAGATAGATGAAGTAATGTGTACGTGTCCTCATTAGCATTGGGCGGCTACCATCATCATTCTTTTGATTTGATTTGATGTTACATGTATACTTGTATGATTGTGATTGGATATATTAAAATTGATGACAAAGGGGGGTGTGATTACACCAACATGTATTTCTAATAAAATTAGCTCTCTGGGTGTAACCAGGAGAGATATGCATGATCAGCAAAGAAACGACTGGACGTGCATTTCTTGTGCTGTGGCCGCACCCTCTTACCATAAAAAGGGGAAATTTAACATAATTTGAACACCACAGACAACTGAGTATTAACCCCTACATGTACGGCGCTGGGGCGATGCGGGCACATGGCGCCCGCTCGCGGGTGCGGCGGGCGTCATGGCCGGCAAGTCTCTGCTGTTTCTAACAGCAGAGACTTGCCGCTACTTACCGCCATCGGCGGCGTCTTCCTGCTTGATTAGATGCCGTGATCACACGTGATCACAGCATCTAGTTGCGTTTCAACCCGGAAGCATTCGCTTCCGGGTGGTGTACAGACACCCCGTGTGGCCAATCGGGGTGTCTGTACACCATATGAAAACTGTAATCCTCGCTGGTGAGGATTACAGTTTTCAAAGTGCAATTCTTATTCTGGCCACTAGATGGCAGGCCAGGATAAGAAATGAGCAACTCATGGATTTCTGAGTCTATAGAATCCATAATTGCTCATAAAGAAAAAAAAAAAGCCACAATATATAAGCCCATATTTGAGCTTTCTAATAGTAAAAAAAATTAAAAAAAAATGTTAAAAAATATATAAAAAATAAAAAAGATGTAAAAGTTCAAATCACCCCCCTTTCCGTATAAGTAAAAAATAAATACATAAATAACAATAAATATAGACATCATGGGTATCACCGTGACCGAAAACGCCCGTACTTTTAAAATATTTTAAAAAAAATTCCAATACGGCGAATTGTGTGGCGGAAAAAAGCGTCCAAATGGCGATTTGCCGTTTGTCGCTTTTTTTTTCTAAAAAAAATTAAATAAAAAGTGATCAAAAAGTCATACACACCCCAGAATGGTATCAATAAAAACTTCAGATCGTCCCGCAAAAAATGAGCCCCTATACAGCTCTGTACACATAAATACCAAAAAGTTATAGGGGTCAAGATTTGACAAGGAAAAAAAAAGGGCAACTTTCAAATTATTTTATCACTATGAAAACGCAGGAAAAACTATACATATTAGGTATTGCCGGATTCGTACTGAACAGTAGAATTAAAGTAACAGATCAGTTTTAATGCACATCGAACGCTGTAAATAAGAAACCCGTAGAACTGTAGCGGAATAGCGTTTTCTTTGCAATTTCACCCGGTTTGGAATTTTTTTCCCGCTTCCCACTACACCGTATGCAATATTAAATGGTGGCGTTGGAAAGTACAACTTGTCCCGCAAAAAACAAGCCCTCATACAGCTATGTGAACAGAAAAATAAAAGCGTTATGGCTGTTTGAAGGCAGGGAGCGCAAAACGAAAATGCAGAACCGAAAAAAGCTCCGGGGGTGAAGGGGTTAAGTCCAATTTGGGACTTATCCTAAATTGCATTAACAAAGGCTATGTACAGCTTTGGGGGCAATTTGTATTTATTATTGCATTGTACTTATTTTGAGCTTAAAAACATTTTTTCAATTGGTCTTTATTAGAGATGAGCAAAACCGAACTGCAAAGTTCGGGTTCATACCAAACTTTGCGAGTTCGGGTACCCAGACCCGAACCCGGACTTTTTCACTAAAGTTCGGGTTCGGTGTTCGGGTGATTTTATTATTTTCCGTTATAACATGGTTATAATGGAAAATAATATCATTCTTAAGACAGAATACTAAATAAAATGGCCATTCAGGGGTTAAAAATAATTTAAAAAACTCACCTCATCCACTTGATCGCGCAGCCGCTTTCCTCTTCTTTCTTCAGGACCTGCAAAAGGACCTGCAATGACATCACCGCGCCCACCAGGTGGTAAGCACGGTGACGTCATCACAGGTCCTGCTGAATGAAGATAGAAGGTCCCGAACCAGAACTTTGACCTGAAGTTCGGACGAACAAGGCGGACCTGAACTTCCATGGGTTCGTTCATCCCTAGTCTTTATTAAAAATATGGAATCCCTTTTTTGTACAGAGCTGACATGCTCTAGCAGTAGCCTGTGCATTTTCTGTCTTTTCCGTCATTTGGGGAGCAGACAGACTTCTTATCTCTGCTCTCTGACATTATAAGCACCCATTAAAGTTCAATTCTTATCTTACTGATAAGAATGTGGCTTAAATAAGTGTTTATGACCTCTTAGGAGTTTAGAAATAAGGGTTAGTGAAAGTGAAAGTATCAGTCACAAAGTTAGAAAAAACAGTTACCCCTTTGTGACAGAATGGCTCACTATTTTTTATAAAGACCAACTGAAAATATTTTTAGCCAAAAATTAGTAAAATGCAATCATAAACTAAAATTGCCTCCAAAAGTGTACATAGCCTTTAAGACAAAACTTAAGGCAGAAATCCCTACAACCAAGCAACTAAAGAAAGCTGCAGTAAAGGCCTGGCAAAGCATAACAAAGGAGGAAACCCAGCGTTTGGTGATGTCCATGGGTTCAAGATTTCAGGTAGTCATTGGCTGCAAAGGATTCTCTACATAGTAACATAGTTTATAAAGCAGAAAAAAGACATCTGTCCATCCAGTTCAGCCTGTTATCCTGCAAGTTGTATTAAAAATTAACATTTTATTTATGGTAATGTTAATTTGTCCAATTACTTTTGAGCCCCTGAAATGAGGAGGCTTTGTAGAAAAACGGCTGCAATTCCTAAACGTTTCACACAATATTTTTGTTCATCCCCTTGAATTAAACCTGAAAGCGTATACTTCAATTGCATCTCAGTTGTTTCATTTGGTGGCATGCAGAGCCCAAATCATGAAGATTGTGTCACTATCCAAATATTTCTGGCCCTAACTGTACTACCTACCAGTGTGAAGAGAAGAAATAATTGTATGTGGCTGTTTTTTTAGAATTTGGGTTAGACATCTTACTAATGCTACATACTGTGTTCAAATATATTTAGACAAATGGAAACAGTTTAGGGAAATTCTAATGAAGACTAAAAAGACAGGTATTGCCCAGATTGATGAGAAGGAACTGGAGTGGCACAGGGCTCTGACATTCCAAATCAGTTCAAATTTGTTGAATGGAGTTGAGGGCAATTAGAAGTCAGACATTCCCATTGAACATCACTGACTGACCTCATAAAAGCTTTTTCCTCCAAAAGATAAACTCAAAAATTTAGCGAAAAACCCATAAGAGCAGAAGCCATTATAGCTGCAATACATTCACTAACGCCATATTAGCTCCAATGGTTTTGTAATTGGATGTCAAACAAAGCATACTGTAGATGTGAATGTCAGAGGTTCATACTATTTTGTTCCTGAAAATAACTTAATTTGCTGTGGTACAAAGTAAACTAGCTGTGTTTTAATTGAGACTTGACTATTGTCAGTCTTTCATGTAATATCACATTGCAACTAAGCTTTATGGAGAATCTTCCTAAATCACCTCAATCTATTAATCTGGTATACGTGCCTGGAAACACATTAAATCATCTAAACCTGACTGGAAAGTTTGAAATGAAAATAATAAATCCTTTATTAAATATACTCTATATGCTGGTAAGTATAACCTCGTGGAGAGGGTGAACAGTTGGAAACCATATGGATATCTGTCTCCACACACTGTCTCTCAATGCTCAGATAAAAGAGATAAAAAAATACTGAATAATGCACCACACTCCTCAAGGCTCTATAGAGATCTGGCTCCCTTCACAATGTATGAGTATAGTGCCATCTATCCCATAAATCTCAGCACCACCTGATTTGTGTAGCAGTAGGATTTTGTGCTGAGAAATTGACTCAGGGAAACTTCCCTAAGCATAGGTTACATCAATAGACAATGTGCTGCGACTTTATTTCATATGGTCGCTCACACGGATAGCGTTCTGATTCTCCGCATAATCCTCCTACCTATTCTACGTGTTTCCATGTGGTAATAAAAGTGTATTTCATTAGGCGCAGGCAAAACTAGCAGATAAGTAATCATGGTGGGTTGCAGCACAACAGCATCCCGGCGCTATGATGGCCGTACGCGGTCGAATGCAGCCAGGCCTTATGAAGCTCAAGCTCCACCCCCCGGCAGGTGCGGTCACCAGCAGGTAGCCAATCGGGATGGGGGTGTGTGCATTCGATCCACCCATCCCTAGATACCACCTGCAATTGTTCAATGCCAGGGGTGCTCTCCTCAGCACACTGTATTGAAGGAATCCTTGGGCAGCTGAAATAAACATCATGAGTCACTACAGCAGGTTTCCACATGATGGAGGGGAAGATGGAAACTTCTCAGTTCATTATTAGTATCTTCAAAGTGGTTTATATATACGGTATAGTCTGTGTCTCGGACCTCATGCACCTATCTGTCATTACCTATACCATAGTAGGGATAGCGTTAGGTCCCGTGCCAACAGATACCTTGACGCGGTGCTCGGGCTCCGGTATGTCTTTGATATAAGGATATACTGGCAAAAGTCTCATTTTAACATCAGAGTGAGGGTTTAGCCATATATTGTCAACTGCATTTTCCGCTGTAGTGCACCATTTTCCGTGAATTGTTTTCTATGTATATTGTCACATCCGCACATTTGTCTACCCTGTGTAGGATGTTTTTGTGGTACATGTGGTCCGCTGCAGGCATCCTCCATTGTATGCATTTTTTGCTGGGCATTACGTTCGGCAGCGGGCCACATGTGCGGGATTTGCTCCCCCAGTTATATATGCGCTACAGCATTGGGGTTTTGAGCATGTTCTGCCATTTGAGACCACCTTTTTTTTTTCTGTGAGTTTGTTTGTACGTTTATTCCTGGAGGCGTGGCAACTCCAGGTTGAATGTGCCTTGATTATACTAATGGGTAACATTCAGGTGCACCTGTGCAGCCTGGGTCACATGACGTCAGGGCAATGTGGGAAATACAGCCTCCGCCCCCCCTCCCACCGTATGTGTGATTTCACGCTGGAGGTAACTGGGAGCTGGTCGCTGTGTCTCGGACCTCATGCACCTATCTGTCATTACTTATACCATAGTAGGGATAGCGTTAGGTCCCGTGCCAACTGAGATACCTTGACGCGGTGCTCGGGCTCCGGTATGTCTTTGATATAAGGATATACTGGCGAAAGTCTCATTTTAACATCAGAGTGAGGGTTTAGCCATATATTGTCAACTGCATTTTCCGCTGTAGTGCACCATTTTCCGTGAATTGTTTTCTATGTATATTGTCACATCCGCACATTTGTCTACCCTGTGTAGGATGTTTTTGTGGTACATGTGGTCCGCTGCAGGCATCCTCCATTGTATGCATTTTTTGCTGGGGATTACGTTCGGCAGCGGGCCACATGTGCGGGATTTGCTCCCCCAGTTATATATGAGCTACAGCATTGGGGTTTTTGAGCATGTTCTGCCAATTGAGACCACTGTGGTACATGTGGTCCGCTGCAGGCATCCTCCATTGTATGCATTTTTTGCTGGGGATTACGTTCGGCAGCGGGCCACATGTGCGGGATTTGCTCCCCCAGTTATATATGCGCTACAGCATTGGGGTTTAGAGCATGTTCTGCCATTTGAGACCACCTTTTTTTTTTTCTGTGAGTTTGTTTGTACGGTATAGTCTAGCCCTAAGGTAGCATCAGGGTGGATATACCTTGCTCACGCACGATAGGGGTACTAGAAGTACTTATTGGATATATGTGCAGAGTTTAAAGGGGTTCTCCGGGAATTAAGAAAATGAAAATACGTAAATATTACTTTATTATAAATATATTCCCAAATACCTTTCATTAGTTATAATGGCTCGTTCTGTCTAGGGAACAATCATCAGGGGAAACAAAATGGCCGCCGTCCTATTAGTACAAACAAAACCTGGCCTGATCACACAGGAGGACAAGTTACTTCACAACACTGAGGTAAGGAGCTGCCTTATCCTCCTCTCCGACTTGTCATTGATGATGATCCTGAACATAGATGATAAGATCTTTAGCTGAATCTTTGTGGGAATGAAGTTCATGAGGAGACATGAAGTACAAAAAGGATGGACAGGACAGACTGTGGTAATGGAGACTGCATACAAGTCCTGCTGCTCATTAGCCACATCTGCTCATGAACTCCATTCCTACAGAGATTCAGCTAAAGATCTTATCAGCTGTATTCAGGATCATAATTCCTGACAAGCAGATCAGAGAGGAGGATGAGGCAGCTCTTTACCTCAGTGTTGTGAAGTAACTTGTCCTCCTGTGTGATTAGGACAGGTTCGGTGTGTACTAATAGGATGTCGGCCATTTTGTTTCTCCTAATGATTGCTCCTCAGACAAAACGACCCATTTTAACTAATGAAAGGTATTTGGGAATATATTTCTAATGAAGTAATATTTAAGTATTTTCATTTTCTTAATTCCCGGAGAACCCCTTTAAGAATGTACAGACAATAAGGTCACCAGCAGCAATGTCATCTACAGAAGTCATAGCATCATTTATAGATGCAAACAGTGTCACAACTCTGTGATCCTAGATTCAAATGTATATATATTAAGGTAACCATAGTTAAGTATCGATGACATATCAATAAAGAAACTACTGACATTATCTGGACCAATTGACAACCATCAACCAGCACATATCTATATATCTCAAAAGAGACCATTGGAAACAATGTAATCATCTATTGAGTCTCAGGTGCTTACATACTGGCGTTGCCATAGTATATACTTTGAATCTAAATAAAGCAAGCATGCAAAATTGCATCATTGAGGCCCAATAGTTTGACCATCTGCATCTTAAAAATCCACTGCACTTCTTTACGCAGCAACATAGTATCTATGTCTGTTTGTTTGTACGGTATAGTCTAACCCTAAGGTAGCATCAGGGTGGATATACCTTGTTCACGCACGATAGGGGTACTAGAAGTACTTATTGGATATATGTGCAGAGTGTACAGACAAAGAGGTCCTCAACAATAATGTCATCTATAGAAGTCATAGCATCATCTATAGATGGAAACAATGTCACAACTCTGTGATCTTAGATTCAAATGTATATATATTAAGGTAACCATAGGTAAGTATCGATGGCATATCAATAAAGGAACCACTAACATTATCTGGACCAATTAACAACATCAGTCAGCACATATCTATATATTTCAAAACATTCAACATTCAAATCATTGGAAACAATGTAGTCACGTATTGTATCTCAAGTGCTAACATGCTAGCGTTGACATAGTATATACTTTGAATCTAAATAAAGCAAGCATACGAAACTGCATCATTGAGGCCCAATGGTTTGACCGTCTGCATCTTAAAAATTTATAAAAACCATATGCCATAGTCATAAATTTGGTGAAAGTTAGCAAATCCACTATAACCTTAAAATTATTTTCAAATGCACTTACGATGGTAAATTCCTCACTAAACCTTTTCGTACCTGCATACAGCACTTATGTTAGGCAAGGCATGAACAATGGCTTAACCCCTAACATTCCCGACCGCCTTACATACAGTACAGACCAAAGGTTTGGACACACCTTCTCATTCAAAGAGTTTTCTGTATTTTCATGACTATGAAAATTGTAGCTTCACACTGAAGGCATCAAAACTATGAATTAACACATGTGGAATTATATACTTTATAAAAAAAAGTGTGAAACAACTGAAAATATGTCTTATATTCTAGGTTCTTCAAAGTAGCCACCTTTTGCTTTGATTACTGCTTTGCACACTCTTGGTATTCTGTTGATGAGCTTCAAGAGGTAGTCACCTGAAATGGTATTCTAGCACTTGTTGGGCCTTTTGCCTTCACTCTGCCGTCCAGCTCACCCCAAACCATCTCGATTGGTTTCAGGTCTGGTGACTGTGGAGGCCAGGTCATCTGGCGTAGCACCCCATCACTCTCCTTCTTGGTCAAATAGCCCTTACACAGCCTGGAAGTGTGTTTGGGGTCATTATCCTGTTGATAAATAAATGATGGTCCAACTAAAAGCAAACCGGATGGAATAGCATGCCGCTGCAAGATGCTGTGGTAGCCATGCTGGTTCAGTATGCATTCAATTTTGGATAAATCCCTAACAGTGTCACCAGCAAATCACCCCCACACCATCACACCTCCTCCTCCATGCTTCACAGTCGGAACCAGGCATGTAGAGTCCATCCGTTCACCTTTTCTGCAAAAAGACACGGTGGTTGGAACCAAAGATCTCAAATTTAGACTCATCAGACCAAAGCACAGATTTCCACTGGTCTAATGTGCATTCCTTGTGTTCTTTAGCCCAAACAAGTCTCTTCTGCTTGTTGCCTGTCCTTAGCAGTGGTTTCCTAGCAGCTAATTTACCATGAAAGCCTGCTGCACACAGTCTCCTCTTAACAGTTGTTGTAGAGATGTGTCTGCTGCTAGAACTCTGTGTGGCATTGACCTGGTCTCTAATCTGAGCTGCTGTTAACCTGCGATTTCTGAGGCTGGTGACTCGGATGAACTTATCCTCCGCAGCAGAGGTGACTCTTGGTCTTCCTTTTCTGGGGCGGTCCTCATGTGAGCCAGTTTCTTTGTAGCGCTTGATGGTTTTTTGCGACTGCACTTGGGGACACTTTCAAAGTTTTCCCAATTTTTCGGACTGACTGACCTTCATTTCTTAAAGTAATGATGGCCACTCGTTTTTCTTTACTTAGCTGCTTTTTTCTTGCCATAATACAAATTATAACAGTCTATTCAGTAGGACTATCAGCTGTGTATCCACCTGACTTCTGCCCAACACAACTCATGGTCCCAACCCCATTTATAAGGCAAGAAATCC
Source organism: Rhinella marina (assembly GCA_900303285.1). Classification (NCBI taxonomy): domain Eukaryota; kingdom Metazoa; phylum Chordata; class Amphibia; order Anura; family Bufonidae; genus Rhinella; species Rhinella marina. Next base: position 113,975 of record ONZH01012025.1, on the reverse strand, counting down.
CACTTATTAAACCTGACAGGGCATACCCATAAGGTGGCTACTTTGAAGAACCTAGAATATAAGACATATTGACAGTTGTTTCACACTTTTTTGTTAAGTATATAATTCCACATGTGTTAATTCATAGTTTTGATGCCTTCAGTGTGAATCTACAATTTTCATAGTCATGAAAATACAGAAAACTCTTTGAATGAGAAGGTGTGTCCAAACTTTTGGTCTGTACTGTATATGTAAGTCGGGACTTTAAATATGGCGCCGGTCACGCATGAGTGGGCCCCCCCAGTCACCGGGTGCCTGCTGTTTCAAACCCTAGGCTAATGTCTGCAACCGGCGGTGATGCCGAACGCGGACTTTTAACACTTCAGATGCCATGGTCATGGTCTGGAGGCACAAAAACCCAGAAGCATGCACTTCCAGGTGTGTTCTGTTTCCCCTCTGGCAAGGATCTGGAGTGTGTATGCGGCAGCCCCTGTCCTCCTGAATGACAAAAGGCTGCCGCACATTAGTTCCTAATGAAAGCTTGCCTGTGGCAGGGCTCTATAGGAACTTAGTGTAATTCTAATAGACTCCAATACTAAAAGTGAAAAAAAAAAGTTTTTTCAAAAAATAAAATACAAAAAATTCAATTCACCCCCCTTTCCCAAAAATTAAAATAAAAGCAAAATAAACATCATGGGTATCGCATACTATTAAACATATAAAAATATTTATCCCATATCACAAACCGCAAAAAAAAGTCAAAATAGCCATTTTTGGTCACATCACCTCCCTCAAAAAAATAAATAAAAAGTGATGAAAAAGTCATACACACCCCAAAATGGTCTCAATGAAAATTTCAGATCAACCTGCAAAAAAAAACAGCCCTCACACAGCTCCATATACATAAAAATAAAAAAGTTAAGGGGGTAAGAATATGGTGATGCAAAGAAAATAAATTTTCCAATGTTTTTACTTTTTTTCAGTATTAAAACACAAGAAAAACTATACATGTGGGGTATGATTGTAGTTGTAATGAGTCAGGAGGGGGCATCATCTTTAAAAAAAAAACGGGCCAGCTCTGTACTAGTACGACACTGGGAAGGGGTTAAAGGGAACCTGTCACCTCCTTGGGCTAAAAAAAACTGTTAGCAGTACCTTAATTTATGTTCCAGCGTGATTCAGACGATGATCTTTGTAAGGAGAAGAGATCCTTCAAACTGTGTAAAATTCATATTTTAATCCTCCGTTGGCGCGCTGCCTTGACTCGGCTTGAAGTCAAGGGGGCAGTGGCCTCCTTGACTCGAGTCAAGTAAACCACTCCCCTTGGCAAGATGATGGACAGTTTGCTGATGGGCCGGGGATCGCGCAAGTCTCGTGCATGCGCGGTGCGCGATATCTCCCTGCGCGATCCCGGCCCCAGCTCTTCAAATTCCAGGCGCCTGTGCCTGTACTGCGCATGCGCCAAGCGCTCGTGGGGTACCACAGGGGTCAGTATTGGCCCTATTCTCTTCAATATATTTATTAATGATCTTGTAGAAGGCCTGAACAGTAAAATATCAATTTTTGCAGATGACACTAAACTGTGTAAAGTAATTAACACAGAAGAGGACAGTACACTGCTACAGATGGATCTGGATACATTGGAGCAGGGGAGTAGCTATAGGCGGTGCAGAGGCAGCAGTCGCTACAGGGTCCAGACACATAAGAAGACACTGGTGTTATAGAAAGTGCATGCTGGTCAAGTTACACCTCTGGCTGGAGGGAAGGGATTAGGTTAAGAACTTGGGGGGGGGGGGCTAGGTGCTTCCCTGCTCATGGCCACAAAGTACTGAGGGAAGGGGGAACCAATCTGAACTCTTGCACCAGGGCCATGAGCCTTTAGCTATGCCCCTGGATTGGAGGCTTGGGCAGAGAAGTGGCAGATGAGGTTTAACACTGACAAATGTAAGGTTATGCACATAGGAAGGAATAATGCAAGTCACCAGTACATACTAAATGGTAAAACACTGGGTAACACTGACATGGAAAAGGACCTAGGAATTTTATTGAACAGCAAACTAAGCTGTAGAAACCAGTGTCAGACAGCTGCTGCCAAGGCCAATAAGATAATGGGTTGCATCAAAAGGGGCATAGAACATAGTCCTGCCACTTTACAAATCACTAGTCAGACCACACATGGAGTACTGTGGACAGTTCTGGGCTCCTTTGAACAAGGCAGACATAGCAGAGCTGGAAAGGGTTCAGAGGAGGGCAACTAAAGTAATAACTGGAATGGGTGGACTACAGTATCCTGAAAGATTATCAAAATTAGGGTTATTTACTTTAGAAAAAAGACGACTGAGGGGAAATCTAATAACGATGTATAAATATACCAGGGGTCACTACATAGATCTCTCCCATGAACTATTTATCCCCAGGACTGTGACTGTGACGAGGGGACATCCTCTGCGTCTGGAGGAAAGAAGGTTTGTACACAAACATAGAAGAGGATTCTTTATTGTAAGAGCAGTGAGACTTTGGAACTCTCTGCTTGAGGAGGTGGTGATGGTAAGTTCACTAAAAGAGTTCAAGAGGGGCCTGGATGTATTTCTGGAGGGTAACAATATTACAGGTTATAGTTACTAGAGAGGGGTCATTGATCCAGGGAGTGATTCTGATTGCCTGATTGGAGTCGGGAAGGAATTTTTTCCCCTACAGTGGGGAAAATTGGCTTCTACCTCACAGGGGTTTAATTTTGCCTTCCTCTGGATCAACTTGCAGGATAACAGCCCAAACTGGATGGACAGATGTCTTTTTTCGGCCTTATAAACTATGTTACTATGTTAGTGTAATCGTACAGAACTGGAGAATGAAAGTAACAGGTCAGTTTTACAGCATAGGAAACACTGTAAAAATAAAACCCAAATAACTGAGGCAGAATTTTTCCAGGCTTCCCACTACATTGTGTGCAATTATGTATAAATGGTGCCATTAGAAAGTGCAACTTGTCCTGCAAAAAGCAAGCCCAGATACAGCTATGTGAATGGAGAAATAAAAATGTTACGGCTTTGGGAAGGCTGGGATTAAAAAACAAAAATGAAAAAATTTAATATTGATGGTCATTAACGGGTTAAAAGATGGTGCCATCTATACAGCTTAATACCTCTTTAAAGAGGACCTTTCACCACTCCTGACATGCCTGTTTTAATAGCTTCATGCATTCCCCACGTAATAACAAGTCTGGAACATCTATTCTTATATCTGTATGTTGTGCTATTCCTTTATTATTTGCACTAGAAGTTATAAATGAATTGCTATTTGTCTTCAGTAAGGGAACAGAGGGGAGGTAACAAGTTGGGGGTGTGTATCTGCACAGTCTGAACATGACAGCACTGATTGGATAGAGTCAGTCTGTGCAGGTACACGCCCCCAACTGGCCACCTCCCCTCTGTTCCTTTACTGAAGACAAATAGCAATTCATTCATAACTTCTAGTGCAAATAATAAAGGAATGGCACAACATACATACATAAGAATAGATGCTCCAGAATTGTTAGTACGTGGGGAATGCATTGAGCTATTAAAACAGGCATGTCAGGAGTGGTGAAAGGTCCTCTTTAAATCAAAGTGAAGCTCAAATTGCTGACACATACAAACTAAAGGATAATTCTAGAATTCATTAATGATATTCAGGGAATTATAAAATTATTATATTCAGGGATGCAGGAGTCGATCCAATATGGAAGCAAACATAAAGCAAAGACTGATATATCTCTCTTTTGGTATCCACTCATGTGATTGCCTCAAAAAACCTAATTACACTTACCGGTAATTTCCTTTTCATTAATCTTCCACGACGGCACATACCATGAGAGACCCTCCTCCCACCAGGTAGGGACCTGTCACTTAAAATTTTTAAGAAGGGTCCTTTGAATTTGAGTGTATGAATCTCTACAACCCCCTTAGCTGAGGAGATGGCCACTAGGAACAGGGTCAGAAGTCTAATAGGGATCTTACTTAAGGGCTCAAAAGGAAGCTCCGACAGACCTGCAAGAACGATATTTAGGTCCCAGGGAGAAACCGAAGGTTTCAGTCTAGGCCTCAACCTATCCAAACCCTTGATAAACCTGAGCACCCAGGGATGCAAAGCAATCTTCTCATGAAATACGGAACTAAGAGCCGATATCTGTACCCTCAACGTGCTAGGTTTTGGCCCCTTCTGAAATCTTGCCTGAAGAAAATTTAAGCTTGACTGAACAGAAAAGGTAAAGAGAAGAGAAGAGACTCCTTCACTTTTACACCAATCCAATTGTGGAATAAATTTTGGAAGTAACCTGTTACCTGCTAGCAACATGGTGGAAATTACTTCTTCAGAGAGGCCACTGGCCCTAAGCTTCAACTTCTCAGCAACCAGGCAGCTAAATGCAGACGATCCGTTTGAGGATGCGAGATCCAGGTAGGCAGGCATAGACCTAAGTCAGTCAGACAGGCAGGCAGGCATAGACCCAAAGTCAGTCAGACAGGCAGGCAGGCATAGACCCAAAGTCAGTCAGCCAGACAGGCAGGCATAGACCTAAAGTCAGTCAGCCAGACAGGCATAGACTCAAAGCTAGTCAGCCAGACAGACAGGCATAGACTCAAAGCTAGTCAGCCAGACAGGCGTAGACTCAAAGCTAGTCAGCCAGACAGGCGTAGACTCAAAGCTAGTCAGCCAGACAGGCGTAGACTCAAAGCTAGTCAGCCAGACAGGCGTAGACTCAAAGCTAGTCAGCCAGACAGGCGTAGACTCAAAGCTAGTCAGCCAGACAGGCGTAGACTCAAGTAGTAGCAGACAGTGTAGACTCAAAGCTAGTCAGCCAGACAGGCGTAGACTCAAAGCTAGTCAGCCAGACAGGCGTAGACTCAAAGCTAGTCAGCCAGACAGTCGTAGACTCAAAGCTAGTTCAGCCAGACAGTCGTAGACTCAAAGCTAGTCAGCCCAGACAGGCGTAGACTCAAAGCTAGTCAGCCAGACAGGCGTAGACTAAAAGCTAGTCAGCCAGACAGGCGTAGACTCAAAGCTAGTCAGCCAGACAGGCGTAGACTCAAAGCTAGTCAGCCAGACAGGCGTAGACTCAAGCTAGTCAGCCAGACAGTCGTAGACTCAAAGCTAGTCAGCCAGACAGTCGTAGACTCAAAGCTAGTCAGCCAGACAGTCGTAGACTCAAAGCTAGTCAGCCAGACAGGCGTAGACTCAAAGCTAGTCAGCCAGACAGGCGTAGACTCAAAGCTAGTCAGCTAGACAGGCGTAGACTCAAAGCTAGTCAGCCAGACAGGCCTAGACTCAAGGTCAGTCAGCCAGATAGTCATAGATTCAAAACCAGACAGGCATAGATTTAAAGTCAGACAGCCAAACAGGCATACACTTAAAGGCATAGACGCACAAGCGTTCCGCCCGCAGGCTGGGCACACAGGTGGTCAACCAGGTCATGAAGCCGTGAGGCAGACAACCAGGCCATGAAGCCGTGAGGCAGACAACCAGGCCATGAAGCCGTGAGGCAGACAACCAGGCCATGAAGCCGTGAGGCAGACAACCAGGCCAAGAAGCCATGAGGCAGACAACCAGGCCATGAAGCCGTGAGGCAGACAACCAGGCCCAAGAAGCCGTGAGGCAGAAAACCAGGCCATGAAGCCGTGAGGCAGTCAACCAGGCCCTGAAGCCGTGAGGCAGTCAACCAGGCCCTGAAGCCGTGAGGCAGTCAACCAGGCCCTGAAGCCGTGAGGCAGTCAACCAGGCCCTGAAGCCGTGAGGCAGTCAACCAGGCCCTGAAGCCGTGAGGCAGTCAACCAGGCCCTGAAGCCGTGAGGCAGTCAACCAGGCCCTGAAGCCGTGAGGCAGTCAACCAGGCCCTGAAGCCGTGAGGCAGACAACCAGGCCCTGAAGCCGTGAGGCAGACAACCAGGACCTGAAGCCGTGAGGCAGTCAACCAGGCCCTCAAGCCGTGAGGCAGTTAACCAGGCCCTCAAGCCGTGAGGCAGTTAACCAGGCCCTCAAGCCGTGAGGCAGTCAACCAGGCCCTCAAGCCGTGAGGCAGTCAACCAGGCCCTCAAGCCGTGAGGCAGTCAACCAGGCCCTCAAGCCGAGAGGCAGTAAACCAGGCCCTGAAGCCGTGGGGTAGTCAACCAGGCCCTGAGGCCGTGAGGCTTTAGAGGTAGTTTTAGATTTCTGAGAACTAGCCCTTTCACTCTTCAGACCTCAGATCAGAGGGCGTCTTCCGCCTTCAATCTTGGCGCCACAGTATGCCCATCCCCGCATCAGAGCAGATCTCCTCCGGCTTTGGCGTGCATCCCGATCACATGGGACGCCTCAAGCATTGGAGCCAGGAACATGTGGGGAAACAGGTTCTGTTTGTCCCCGCCGGAGCTAAACATATCAAGCAGCGGGGAAAAAAAGCTGGAGGGACTCCCTGAGTGTCCGGCTGACCATGCCTCCACTCCAGTAGCGCCAGAGCAGCGGGATATGGTACACCAACTGCACTGCAGAGATAAAACTTCCCAGCATGGTAGACATAAAACAACAAAGTTTCCCTGGGTCCATACTGCCCAATACCGACCTAGGACCAACAGTACATACTGCGGTGCTGCTCCACTTCCTCCCCACCTGGAAGGGACAGGAAGACACTGAGGTGGAGCTGGAGGAAGATCCTTTTATTTGCTTCCTGTCCCTACCTGGTGGGAGGAGGGTCTCTCATGGTATGTGCCGTCGTGGAAAGGGCCATGAAAGGGAAAAACAAACAATTCTGCACACATAAAGAAAATAGTATTGTCATTAGAGCAATGGCTTTTGAAAATGAATCTACTCATCTAATTACTGGTAATATAATGCACAATGATTATAATAATCAATTGTTTAAAAACACTGATATTGAAAACTAAAATATATGGAATATTTGATCTGCCAGTTAAGTATTTATGAGCAACATTTATAGTTAATTTAACACCACAATGGGACAACTGTAAAACTAAATAAAACTGTAAATATATCACAATCTGATATCACAAAAATCATAATTTTTTAAAATTTAAAACAAGATTTTAAAGTAAGCTTTTCTTATGTTTTCAGTTTTCTTAAAAGTCAACAGAAATTACTGTGCTTATTAAATCTGCTCTAGATCTTTATTATTTTCTTTTTATTTGCTGGCATGCAGAAACCAGATGTGGCTCAACTTTCAGCAGCTATTTCCTAATTTCTGAGATAGAGCAGCCTCTAAGGGTTTCAGACACTAGAAATCTGAGAGACAAACATTCTTATTGGCCGCTATTCCCTTATTCTGTGATCAAAGCAGCCAGATGTCTGGAAAGTAGCCCTGCAAAAAATAGGCTTCGATGATCAAAGTTTGTCATTTCTTAGTATCCTTAGCATGTGAAATATGATTTAGGTTGGAGTCTTTGATTTAAAAAAATACATAAAGCAAGAAAGCATGACAAAAACAATCACATGAATCGATAGATATATAAATAGATATTCAAGAGAATGTGATGAGCAGTCCTCTACACACAGGGGCAGATTGGCAAGGTACCCCACCGGTGGGCCGACTGCCTAAAGTATGCTCTGGGCCGGCATCAGCAGGGTGGGCACCGACGCCGCTGGCCCTGCTGTGATCTTATAATCATGTCCTATCACCCCCCCCCCCCCCCGTACCTCCTGCTGTCAGGTCCTTTGACACCAGACAGCAGGAGAGATCACTACTTTACCCTACAGATGTCAAAGGACCTGTGGCTCCTCCCACTCCCAGCGTCAATGTGACTGATGCTGAGTAATCATCCCTACCCCTCCTGCTCCAGGACGCAAGCCAGGAGAGGCAGCTGCATGTATGCACACTCAGATAGTTTTTTTTAAAGTTTTTTGTTTGTTTTTGCCAGCCATTTGACACTTAGGGAGATTGGGGGCAGGGCACATTAAGGTGACACTGTACATTACTGGGGCGGGGGGGGGCATTACTGGGGGAGCTATAGGAACATTACTAGGGCAAAGGGGAAATTACTGGGGGCTCTATAGTAACATTACTGGGGGAAGAGGGGAAATTACTGGGAGCAGGGGGGCATTACTGGGAGCTCTATAGTGACATTACTTGGGGAAGGGGGCATTACTGGGGCTCTATAGTGACATTACTGGGGCAGGGGTGACATTACTGGGGATGGGGGCATTACTGTGGCCACTATAGAGATATTACTGGAGCGGGGGGCATTACTGGAGGGCAAGGGGAGGACATTACTAGGGGCATCATTATTACTGGAGGCACAATATGAGTACACAATAAAATACATAATATTAATACTGGGGGCATTATTATAACATGAGGTGGCATTTTTAATACTAGGGGAACTGTGGGGACATTGGTTTTACTGAGGGCATTATTATTATTACTGGGGGAATTATAGGCGGTACTTTTTTGTTGCTGGGGGCTGGCATTATTGTCACTGGCGGTCCTATAGGGGCATTATTATTTTTACAGTATGTTATTTGGGGGTATTGGGGAGCACAGTAGGCTCAGTATTGGGTTAGCAGCAGGATGACAATGTTGGGGCACCAGGGTCAGGAGGATAATGATAGAAAAGTGAGGAAGCTAAGATGTCTATGTGTGAAACTCTGCAGAGATGGAACACGGCTAGAAGATGTCATCATGTGTTGTCTGGTCCTAACAGAGAAGATGAGGAAAGATAATGTCTACATCAGGGGAGATGTCACTAGATGTGAGAGGTATGTGACATTGTATTCCCCTGTATGCATGGTAACGCTGAAAGACCAGTCAGAATACTGATGGTAGGGCTGGCTCTGTGCTGTTGCCTGTGTTTTAACTCTTCATCCTTATTCTCCATATCTCATATCATAAGCGGAGGAGGAGGAAAGGACATGGCAGTTGGCACTAGGCACCACAGAGGAGCAGCTCTGCCTACTCATGTTGACCCCACCTTCTCTCAATCTGGGCCCTCCCGCAACATAGGGCCACTTTTAATTCCCAACCTGCCCCTGTCTACACAGGATACGATGCATAGGTAATTTTGAAGGGGAAGTGGCGCTTGTTAGAGTGCTGCTACCCCTTCAAACAGCTAATCCGCAGGGCCCCCTGCCAATCTGATATCAATATTACAGAAGAACTCCCGCAAAAAACATTTTATTCTCTGACCTGTTAGGTGCATGATGTAATCTATAGTGAATGCAATCTTCTTATCAGAGACTGTATTTGTGAGTTATCCCCTCTCTTCTAATTGTAGCTGGGTCATGTGACCAACTCCCTGACCCAGGACAGGAAGCCAGTCATTTCTCTAGTCATTCCTATGAGACTGAATGTGAGGCTCCCATAGGAATGCATAGAGAAATAGACTTCTTGTCCACACATAAGATGCTGTGTGAGTTAGTGGGTCTGATTGCTGGTCACATGACACAGATGAGAAGCATCAGGGAGATATAACTCACAAAGACATTGGTAAGAAAATGACATTCACTACAGATTACATCATGTACATTTCTAGCAGGACATGGAATACATTTTTTTGCTGGAGTTCTTCTTTAAAGAGGACCTTTTACCTATCCTGACATGCCTGTTTTAATAGCTTCATGCACTCCCCATGTAATAACAATTCTGGAGCATCTATTCTTATGTCTCTATGTTGTGCCAATGCTAACACTATTTCCTGTTCTGTGCCAACCTTGGCTTCCGTATAATAAGGGGTATTCCTTCTGCCTTTTGCCATTTCTGGTGCTTCAAAGGCCTCCACTAATACAGGGATGCAGGTACCAAGCATGCATGCCAAGTCCACTCGGCTTTATAGTTACACTAATTAAAATCAGCCTATGGGGCAGACGGGGCTAGTCAGCACCAGAAATGGCAAAAGGCAGAAGGGACCCAGCATGCATGTGGAACCAAACACCCCCTGATTATACGGAAGCCAAGGTTGGAACATAACAGGTAGGAAATAGTGTTAGCTTCCCGTTCTAGAGAGATCACCTGGACGATTTGGTGGACGGGCCCAGATAATTTTGTACAAAATATATTTGCCAAGAATCTCTAATTTACCAAACAATCATAGCATTAGATCCAGAATACCTCATATCACTATGGCATTTTGTGCTTTATCTGGTTAGCAGTGTGCCGTTGCATTGTATGTATTTTCCTTTCACTGATTGGATAGAGTCAGTCTGTGCAGGTACACACCCCCAACTAGTCACCTCCCCTCTGTTATTTTACTGAAGGCAAATAGCAATTCATTCATAACTTCTAGTGCAAATAATAAAGGAATGGCACAACATAGAGCCATAAGAAAAGATGCTCCAGAATTGTTAGTATGTGGGGAATGCATGGAGCTATTAAAACTGGCATGTCAGGAGTGGTGAAAGGTCCTCTTTAACCCACTGTGCAACCCCTTTAACAGACAAAAAAAGAAAAGAATGAGGGTAAGTTCAGATGTAATGGATAATTCTCTTTGCAAAAGACACATGTTGCATATGGATTTTGAGCTGTCAACTTTCTGCAACATAAACAGTATTCTGCTGCAGATCTGAAAACAAATAACACTGGAAATTGCTGGGGGATTCCAATTTTCAAAATGTCAATTTATCTGCTTTTAAGACAGATAGTGATATCTCATAAAACGGTTATTACTTTACATTCCCCATATATCTGATTTATGTTGGCATCATTTTCTTAATATTATTTTATATTTTTTTAGATGGAGTACAAAGCCTACTTTTTAAAGGACCACCCATAAATGACCCTATTTTAGAAATTACAGAAGTTATTAAAACATGATTTGTTAACCCTTTAAGTGTTCCACAAGAATTAAAGGAAAATAGATGAGAAATCAAAAGGTAACTTCTTTTTGTAGATTTTCTATTTTAATCCTTTTTCCCTGTTAGGTAGCTAGGGTTAACATCAAGACAAAACTCAATATACAGTACAGACCAAAAGTTTGGATACACCTTCTCATTCAAAGAGTTTTCTGTATTTTCATGACTATGAAAATTGTAGATTCACACTGAAGGCATCAAAACTATGAATTAACACGTGGAATTATATACTTAACAAAAAAGTGTGAAACAACTGAAAATATGTCTTATATTCTAGGTTCTTCAAAGCAGCCACATTTTGCTTTGATTACTGCTTTGTACACTCTTGGCAGAATTGGCAGAATATAAGACATATTTTCAGTCATGAAAATACAGAAAACTCTTTTGAATGAGAAGGTGTGTCCAAACGTTTGGTCTGTACTGTATATTATCCCGATTCTGCAGTTTACAGAAACACCCTATATGTGGTTGTAACCTGCTGTATGGGTGCACAGCGCAGAAGGGAAGGTGCAGCCTATGGATTTCACTAGGATAATTTTAAGTTGGCATGTCGCATTTGAAGACCCCATTATGCACCTATACGGTAGAAACTCCCAAAAAGTGATCCCACTTTTGATACTAAGGGATGAGGTGACAGTTTTATTGAGGTACATATGATTTTTGATCTCTTTATATTACGCTCGTTCTGGCACAGTTTTTTTTCTTTTACAGAATTCACCTGACATTGTGTTATTTTTAAAAAGTAAGTCACGGATGAGATGATACCAAATATGTCTTTTTTTTTGTTTTGTTTTGTTTCAGTATTTACATAATAAAGCATTTTTGAAAAAAAAAAAATCACGTTTTTGTGTTTCCATTTTCTTAAAGCCATATATTTTTCTTATTTTTCTGCTGATCTTCTTGTGTAGTGTTGTTTTCATTTTTTGCATTTTTTGACGTTTTTATTGGTACCATTTTTGGGTATGTAAGTTTTTTTTATTGTTCAATATTTCAAGGTGACATAAAAATGGCTGTTTTGGCACAATTTTAATTTTTACGGTGTTCACCTAAGGGAGTAGGTCATGTCAATAACTAATGTCTATTTTTTAATTTTTTTAATCTTTTTTTTTATTAAAAATTGCTTGATGAAGGGAAAGGGGTACGTTTTTTTCTATATACTTTTATTTTTTTATTTGAAACTTTTTTTCCACTTTTTATTTTTGTCCCAGTACAGGAACTTCAAAATTTCAGGTTCTGATCCCTGTTTCAATGTAGTACAATACCTGCTGTATTGTACTACATTGCCTGTCAGTGTATTACACTTACAGTGTGCCTATGAGACCCACAGGGTCTCACAGGCTTCTGTACATGGCAGACCCCGAGGCAAGGCCTGGGGTTGCCATCGCAGCCATCAGTCATCTGACACCGCAGCAGGGGAGGGGGGCACTGGAGAAGCAGAGGGAGACCCCTCTCTCTGTAAACCTCATATACTCCACGGTCAACGTTGATCACAGCATATAAAGGGTTAATCCACTCGCACTGGCATTTACAGTGATGCCGGCGGATACTGCTGGGTCCCAGCTGTCAGTCACAGCGGGACCCTTGCATTGATCAAGTGCACACAGCTCTGGTGCCTGCCCGATCATCATGTCAGTTTGCGGAAGTTCCTTCCCTCTGTGACGTTCTAGTATGTCACATGTCACCAATGGGTTAAAGGATATGGATATCTTTGGGGAAATTTATATTAGTTTTCCATTTTACTCATTTCGGCTAAAATTATTTTTTCAGTTGGTTTTTATTAAAAATGTTCAAAAGTTTTCACTTTTAGTGTATTTGCAAACTTGCTTCCCCTTCAAAGTGAATATATCAGAGAGCTGCTCTGACAGCTACATCTGTAACTCTTATCACTGTTATCTGAAACTAGGAGCTGAGAAGCCCCATGGATGGAAGCAATGTACAGTTTAAAAAAAACACAGACACGCACATTCCCAGCCGCATGTGGTCCCCAGCAGACTGGAAGTGGCTTGGTCCCCGTACTGCTGTGGGAAACTACTGGCCTCAGCATCACATCTACTTGAATGGCACATGACTGGCATGTCTCAGTGACCTCCTGTCCAAGTACCTGTGACTGCTGAGGCCAGTTATTGGCCGCAGTGGTTATGGGACCAATCCATTTCAGCCCGGCGGAGATAGGCATTTTTTTTTTTTTAACTGGGCATCAGTCAAATTATTTGGGGTTGGCCCAAACAACTCCTTTAATACAGGCACTATGTCTGTACCATGTTGAAAATATTCATATTTCTTAATGTGAAACATTTGGTTGCATTACTGCATAAAGAAAATTCAGTTATAATATAAAATTATTTCCAGATTTTATTTTTTTATTTCATTGTAAATCCTGTATCAATCCTGCTTCTAATACTAATTGAAAGCTGACTGTTTGCCTTTTCCAGAATCAGAACAATAGCCGTCTTTGATGCTGAAGTGAGGCCCTCTGAGATCCCATTTATGCTTCTAGGCTTTAAAATAGTTTCAAAGTAAATATTTTCCTACCACTCTGTGCCACGGCCAACTTTAATTGATATACAGTATTAACGTATGTAACTACGAGGCTTTGTTTTCCCTCATGAAGTACCTTTAAATTCCCCTTATTCTCATAAAGCTATTTATTTTTACCAAACAACTGTGGTAAATGCAGCATGTCATGTAACAAGAACGTGAATATTTTACTAGCAACCAAATATTCTTGTAGTTTATATCTACTGAAATAAATGGCATTTTGTAGGCTTTGAAGTAATACAATATAGTCCATTAATTGTGCCTAGTATAGGATATTTTATATCTGACTGTTGCATTATTTCTTTAGCTATATAATTACAAATCTTAGAGGTTAGTCAAGATTTTGATATTGATGGCCAGACTTCCAGGACCTCAGTTGATCAGTTGTTTGAAGGGGAGCAATGGGTCATCTTCCTAGGCATGTGACATCATGTTCACAGATTTGTACATAGCCTTAAATGTGAAATAAAAAAATGAACAAACTAGGAGCCATAGGGCCCTTTCACATGAGTATGTCCCTCCTCGTGAGAGAGGGATTGTGTGGTCTGGAGTACATAAGCGCATGGCATTATCATGATTGATACTGCTGTGTGCCTCTGTCTGACCTTTTTGTAACAGAATCATACTGACAGCTTTATGAAAGGTCAGACGGAGGCACACAGCATTATCAGTCATGGTAATACATAGTAGTAACATAAGGCCGAAAAAAGACATCTGTCCATACAGTTCGGCCTATTATCCTACAAGTTGATCTAGAGGAAGATAAAAAAATACCCTGTGAGGTGTAAAAGCCAATTTTCCCCACTTTAGGGGAAAAAAATTCCTTCCCGACTCCAATAAGGCAATCATCAATACCATGCGCTTCTGTAGGCCAGACCAACACAATCCCTCTCTCACAGGGAGAGAAAAATAAAAAAATAAATTGATCTGGTTTCATCCCCATATGTTTCAATGAGCATCAGTTATGCTCAATTTAAATTTGCCTGCTGTACTTTTTCTCCCATCACAAAATAACCAAAACCTGATGAATCTGTCACAGTTACGCAAACTGAGCATAACTGAAGCTCAAAATAAAACGGACCAGTTTCTTTTTTATTTTTCGTCAGGTATCAGAAAAATGTAAAGCTCAAAGCATGTGTTAACACAGCCTTAGGCCTTGTCCACATTTCTAGTTTTTCACAGATGTGTGCTGTCTGCATTTTCAGCAGACAACACATGTACCCATTGATTTGAATGTATCTGTTCTCACAGATGCATGATGTGGACCAATGAGGTCTATGAGTCCGTGAAAATCAGGAACACAAGGAAAGCATCTGTGTTGGATCCTTTTTTACTGATGACTGATAGAAGATGCTTTGGAAATTAATTTTCAAAAATGGACACACGGACCAAACACGGATCCTTCACGGACATCTTCCTGGATGAAACACTGATGCTTTTTTTCATTGATATCAAACAGATACGGAAATGTGAACGAGGCCTTACATGAGGGTAGATCAAACCGTGGCATATTTATAATGTATTTTTACAAATTGCACAAAGCTAGAGATGAGCGAACGTGCTCGTAACGAGCACTGTACCGCTCGGCTCCCCTGCGCTCGCATGGGTGCAGGCAGCCACTTTTGTCGGGTGAGGAGGACGGAAGCGGCTGCCTGCGCCCATGCGAGCGCAGGGGAGCCGAGCAGTACAGTGCTCGTTACGAGCACGTTCGCTCATCTCTACACAAAGCCAGTGAAAATAATGAAAAGTTGTAAACAATTATTTTTGTTACATGACCTGAGGAGATTAAACAAATTATCTGGTGAAATTTCTTATACCTATGTATTGTGGAGAAAAGATAATGCACATATTAGGGTAGGTTCACACCTCTGTTTAACTGATCTAGCAGTTAAACATAGGTGTGAACCTACCCTTACTATTTGGCACCAGACAAATGCTGGCTAGTCGAAAGCACTACATAATGGAATTTTTTTTATAAGATGCAGGACGTGCTCAGAAGAAGTAATCTGGAAAAAAATAACAAAATAGGCACCTTTTACACCAGTCTTTAATATCCCCTGTGCCAGAGGACATACAGTTAATTTACAGAGGCAACACAGTTAATTTATGACAAGGCACGTGCCCCATAATAAATCAGGCACATCCTCCAGCAGTCCATGCCCCTAGATTGAAATCTACTCCAGCTAGAGTAGTAGCCAGAGTAGATTTCAATCATTTACACCATTTTCAGAAAATCGTAAGGGTGGTATAGTAACACTACCTTTGCCTAAATTTAGATGTACATAGTAAATGACCCTAATATGCATTACATAGTTAGTATATAGTGGCTCACAATTACCAATGTAAATTCACATGAGAGAAAGTTTTAGGAGCTTGTTCACAAACGGGGCATGTCCTAATATGCAATGTTCTGCGCAAAAACTGAGCCACAAATCTGCCGTAAAATTTTGGCTCAAAGTAATGGTCTTTTCTAAAAGGGTCAACCCGGCAGGCAACTTAGGGGCCACAACAACACGGATGCTGACCAGGGTGTGTTCCGCAATTTGCAGAACACCCATGGCCGGCACCCCGTACAAAGTGCCTATTCTTGTCTGCAATTGCGGACAAGAATAGGACATGTTTTATATTTTTTCGTGGAGCCGCGGCTCTCCGCGATGTAATGCCGCCCATTGAAATGAATGGGGCTACATCTATTCCGCAATTTTGCAGAATAGATGCGGCCCCATTCACACGGTCGCGTGAATGGGCCCTTGCTGTTCGTTCACGATAACCATCTGTTCATCACAGGAGGTGCAAGTTGCATTTACATGCAGCAATCACAGTGATCGCTAAAGTGATTACTTGTACCCGTACACATTTATTGTTTGTGGGCAGCTGTTTAGACAGCATGATCTGCCTCTCAGAAATGATTTACTGTAGGTGACCACACCAGTGATGCTTTCATTCAAAGAACGAGTGTTTGCTTGTTCATCGGGTCATCTTTACATCAGGCACCTTTACATGGGGCAATTATTAGGAAAAAGTTTTCCTAGGAAAGCTCCTTCCAAAATATTAAGTTGCATTAAGTTGCCCTGAATATTGGCCCTTGTAAAGTGGCCTTAAGCCGACCAATATGAGGTACAGAGTAGTAGTGTCTAGCTATGCACCAGATCTATCATCCAACATGTGGCACAGTGATAAATCTGGTGCTGGTCTAGATAGCCTGTCTAAATTTGTGTCATATACAGTGTTAGGGCTCCTGCCCCAGTATGTTCTAAAACCGAAAATGTATTTAACTGTCCATGTTCAGGATGATTTTAGATAAACATGTAATGATACAGAGACAGTTTTTGTATGAAATGTACATAAACATATTTCTAGAGCAAAAAGTAAGGCCACTTTCACATTAGCGGCAGCACGGATCCGCCGGGTGAAGGGTGCCGCTGGATCCGTGCTGCCGCAAGTACACGTGAGGAGCCAGAGCAGCGCTCTGGCCCCACACGTGTCACATACACATAGACATACACACATGCTCCCAGCAGCTCCGGAGGAGGAGGACGGCGCGCAGTCTCTTCCTATGTGCGCGCAGTCCTCCTCCTCCTGTGATGTGCGGAGCTGCTGGGAGCATGTAAGTATGTCTGTGTATGTGTATGTCTGTGTGTATGTGTGGTGTGCTGTGGACGGATCCATCATGAACTCCACTGAAAGTCAATTGAGGACGGATCCGTTTACTGAGTGTTTACTGTGGATGCCCAGGACGGAGAGCAAACCGCAGCATGTTGCGGTTTGCTCTCCGTTCTGGAGACGGAACGGAATGCTTTTAGGAGCATTCTGTTGTCTTCAGTTCAGTTTTGTCCCCATTGACAATGAATGGGGACAAAACAGAATAGTTTTTTTTCCGGTATTGAGCCCCTATGATGGAACTCAATATCGGAAAAAGAAAACGCTAGTGTGAAAGTAGCCTAAAAAATGCAGAAATACTGTAAATTCCAAACTAGAAATAGCGCATCATTACATAAGAATTATCAAAGCTTACATGAAAAGTAATAACGCAAAAAATCTAACATGTGTCACCAAGAACAAATTACAGTAATAGAGGTTTCGGCTATGAATATGAAGTAGTTTAAAAAGCTCCATAAAATATCACACATTAAGTCCAGCCTATTTGTCAAAGATGGTGACCGCTGGGTAAGTAAAAAAAAATAAGGTCAATCTATATCAAAGCCTGCCAAGAGCTGTGTGGGAAAAAGTTTAACAGTTAAAACAGGATGTTCACCCTGGTCCTGGCGATCATGCTGAATTTGCGAAGCTACATTCCCAGCAACTAGCCTGCCTACAACACGCATGGTGTGCATGCAAGAGCTTAGTTAGCTTAAGGGATTTGTTCCACATTCCAGAAGGCTTCTTTAAATTTCTCATCCCAGCTTTTCTTTAAAATAAGCTAATGTCAAAAAGATACAGACTTATAATTGCCATCTGGTAAAAGTGAAAACCATCACCACAAACCCTCCTTGCAGGTTTGTCCACACAGGACAGATATGCTGCAGATTTTTGTCCATAAATTCAGAAGGAAATTCTGCATGTAAGAGTGTAGCAGCAAAGTGAATAAGATCTGAACAAATCTTACCCACTGCAAAATTTTCCCATAGTGAAACTGACCTGTGATGAGAATTATGTTGCTGAATTTCCTGAATGCATTCAGTGGGGGAGTCAAAACCTGCAACAGAACCCAATTGTAGATTTTCCTGTAGATTACTCACAGATCTGTAGCAAAATCTGCAAGTCCAGATGAGTTTAAATTAGAGTTGTCAGGATACCAAAATTTTGATTCGATTTTGATACCAAGAAGAGTATTCGATACTCGATACCACGCCGAAAAAATAAAACACAAAAAATCTGTGTGCCCCATGAGACCTCACATCAGCCCACTGTGCCAGCATCAGACCTTAGATCAGCCCACCATGCCCCCATCAGACCTTAAATCAGCCCACCGTGCCCCCATCAGACCTCAGATCAGCCCACCGTGCCCCCATCAGACCTCAGATCAGCCCACTGTGCCCTCATCAACCTCAGATCAGCCCGCTGTGCCCCCTTCAGACCTCAGATCAGCCCACTGTGCCCTCATCAACCTCAGATCAGCCCACCGTGCCCCCATCAGACCTCAGATCAGCCCACTGTGCCCCATCAGACCTCAGATCAGCCCACCGGCCCCCATCAGACCTCAGATCAGCCCACTGTGCCCCCATCAGACCTCAGATCAGCCCACAGTGCCCCATCAACCTCAGATCAGCCCACTGTGCCCCATCAATCTCAGAGCCCACCGTGCCCCCATCAGACCTCACATCAGCCCAGCGTGCCCCCATCAGACCTCACATCAGCCCCAGCGTGCCCCCATCAGACCTCACATCAGCCCACCGTGCCCCCATCAGACCTCACATCAGCCCACCGTGCCATCAGACTTCACATCAGCCCACCGTGCCCCCATCAGACCTCAAATCAGCCCCATCAGACCTCAGATCAGCCCACTGTGCCCCATCAGACCTAACATGAGCCCACCATGCCCCCATCAACCTCAGATCAGCCCAATGTGCCCCCATCAAAATAAAATAAAAAAATCTCTTACCTGTCCTGCGCCGCAGCTCCGCTCTGGATCTGGTGCCCTTCTTCTCTTCCCGACGCTGCACTGTCACCTGAGTGTGCGCACTACGTCCTGTTGCTGTACGCGGTCAGGACAGTGCAGCGCAGGCCCGCAGAAGAAGAGGAGCACCGGACCCGGAGCGGAGCCGCGGCGTAGGACAGGTAAGAGAATTTTTTATTTTAGTATCGAAAAAGAGCAAATTCTGGTACCGAATCGATAGTGGTATAAAAGTATCGATTCAGTATCGAAATTTCGATACCCGCAACAACCCTAGTTTAAATATATATATATGTCACTTTGCACATATTAAAAAATAAATTATACTTGCACAGTAAAGGCTTGCACAATAAAATATCATTTTTTGCAGATTACACTAAACTGTGTAAAGTAATTAACACAGAAGAGGACAGTACACTGCTACAGATGGATCTGGATAAATTGGAGGCTTGGGCAGAGAAGTGGCAGATGAGGTTTAACACTGACAAATATAAGGTTATGCACGTGGGAAGGAATAATGCAAGTCACCAGTACATACTAAATGGTAAAACACTGGGTAACACTGACATGGAAAAGGACCTAGGAATTTTAGTAAACAGCAAACTAAGCTGTACAAACCAGTGTCAAACAGCTACTGCCAAGGCCAATAAGATAATGGGTTGCATCAAAAGGGACATAGATGCCCATGATGAGAACATTGTCCTGCCACTTTACAAATCACTAGTCGGACCACACATGGAGTACTGTGGACAGTTCTGGGCTCCTGTGAACAAGGCAGACATAGCAGAGCTGGAGAGGGTTCAGAGGAGGGCAACTAAAGTAATAACTGGAATGGGTGGACTACAGTACCCAGAAAGATTATCAAAATTAGGGTTATTTACATTAGAAAAAAGACGACTGAGGGAAGATCTAATAACTGTATAAATATATCAGGGGTCAGTACAGAGATCTCTCCCATCATCTATTTATCCCCAGGACTGTGACGAGGGGACATCCTCTGCATCTGGAGGAAAGAAGGTTTGTACACAAACATAGAAGAGAATTCTTTACTGTAACAGCAGTGAGACTATGGAACACTCTGCCTGAGGAGGTGGTGATGGTAAGTTCACTAAAAGAGTTCAAGAGGGGCCTGGATGTATTTCTGGAGTGTAATAATATTACAGGTTATAGTTACTAGAGATGGGTCGTTGATCCAGGGAGTTATTGTCACGTACCGTGTGGTTATCGTGACACATGTTTCTGGTTGCTCATGTTTGTGCCCTGGTATACTGGATGTGGTTATGCTGGTTGCCAGGGGCAACGTGTAAATTGGTGGTGTCACGATCTCGGTTGTTCTCCGTGACACGGCTTCCATGTTGCTCATGTTTGTGTCCTGGCATTCTGGCTATGATGGTATGCCATGGTTGCTAGTTGCCAGCGGCAACGTGTAGTTTTGGCTGCTGGTATGTTCCCTTCTTATTGTATAATTCCCTCCTTCCCTGTCTGGTTCTCATGGGGATAACATATTGACCTGGGTATGGTCACTAGGTGCTTTTATTCTGTTGTTGCTAGCCTGGTGGGTGAGTTGTGCTCCAGCCTCCGTTGGTGCTGGAGCTATGCACCTTTTCTGGGATTCCATCTGCCCAGTCCTTGTGGCCACTTAATATGTCATCGGGGTCTTCACACGGTCTTTTCATCCCCTTCCCTTATCCCGGTTATGTGGTGTGTGGTTTATGTTCCGGGTGGGTGTTTGGTCTGTGACTGCCATGTGTCTTCTGACACGGAGTCCAGACATTCCCTGTATGTTTGTGCCCCTTCGGTGAGAGGGCTCCAGGGTTCCCCGGAGGGGGAACAGCGAAACTGTGAGTTGTTGCTGGTGAGCTGGTTCCTGGGTGTGTTGTGTGTACTGAGTCCTGTTAGGTGTTTGGGTTCCAGTACATGTGCCTGGGTTCCAGTCTTTGGTGTGTGGGCTGCTGGTGCTTCTTCCAGCAGTATCAGAGGGTAAGTTGCCAGGTGCACCGGGACCATCCTGGAGGTGCAGCCAGTGAGTTTTGAATAAGTGCATCCCTACCATCTGGGGCTCTGTGAAGAACGGGGCTCACTGGGTTTCTGCCCTCTGGATTTGGTTCCTGGTATTTCCGGTGCACTTGGTTCAGTGGTATTCTTTGCCATTGGCTTCTTACCTGCTGATCCGGTCCTCAACTCACTGTAGTGTTTCAGTGTATGCTCGGTGTGGAGTTTCCCCACCCAAGCCATAGCCTGACAGTTATTCTGATTGCCTGATTGGAGTCGGGAAGGAATAAAGTGGGGAAAATTGGCTTCTACCTCACAGGTTTTTTTTGCCTTCTTCTGGATCAACCTGCAGGATAACAGGCCAAACTGGATGGACAGATGTCTTTTTTCGGCCTTATAAACTATGTTAACTATGTTATTACAGACCCATTGAAGTCAATAGGTCAACACTTCAACGCGGGGTGCACATTGGTTGGTGACCGTGTTTTGCAAATCTACGGTTTGTGGTCTACAAGACGGACATGAACTTTTTTGAGGAACAGTTTGTCTATACACATAACCTGTACAAAGAACATGTGATTATATGGCTTCGATATATTGATGATGTCTTTTGTGTCTGGCAGAGCGCCCACGAGGATCTTTTACGGTTCCATTACGATCTCAATTCCTTCGCTGAATCCATTGCATTCTCCCTAGAAGTAAGTAGTACTGAAATCTCGTTCTTAGATGTCTTACTCAGGATACAGGATAACGACTTACACTTCGACTTATACTCAAAACCTACCGACAGAAACAGCCTCTTACGGTTCGATAGTCACCATCCTCCTGGCCTTATCAGATCTCTCCCTCTGTCTCAGCTTATAAGGGTTAAGAGGATAGTATCCAGCCCCACACTTACAGACTCTAGAATGTCAGAAATGGCACAAAAATTTATAACACGAGGTTTCCCACAATCTACTCTAGATTCACACTTATTACGGACTAGGGAACTTAGTAGGGACCAGCTTCTTTTGCCTAAAACTGCTAAAAGTAACAAGGAGAAAAACAGTAGGATCCCATGTGTAACCACTTACTCCACACAGAGTAATGCAATCAAAAAAGCAATCTTCAAGCACTGGCACATACTTCAAAGAAGCGCCCCAGAAGTCTTCCCACACAAACCACTAATGGCGTACAAACGACCAAGAAATATACGTGACCAGCTAGTACACTCAGACCTAGGCCCAAGGAACCCCAATCCCCAAACAACCATCACTGGGAGTAAAAACCCAGGCACATACCCATGCCTAGATTGTGCCCAATGCGGCAATGTCACAAAGGGTAAGACATTCACCCACCCATCAACTGGTAAACAATATACCATCAAAGGTCACTTTTCTTGCAGCACCAGCTATGCCATCTACCTGGTTAAATGTCCCTGTGGTCTAGGGTACGTGGGGGAGACAACACAAAGAATCAAGGACCGCATAAGTCAGCACAAATCCAACATACGGACGAACAAAAGAGATGCTCCCTTAGTTGACCACTTTCAGACGTCCAAACATGCACCCAGTCAACTACGATTCCAAGTGATCGATTGGGTTCCACCCCCAAGACGAGGTGGCAGTAGGGAAGACTCTCTACATAAAAAGGAGATGCAATGGATCCGACGATTGAATACACTTCATCCTGCTGGCCTAAACAGGGACTATAAATTTATGTAATGAAGCGCATCCCACCTAGGCCATCCCTTTATCTCATGTTACTTATTTATGCATTAGGATGTATAATCCATGGTTTTTAATTTTAACCTTTAACGTATTTCTTTTGATCCCTAGGACCTCATTAATGTCTAGTACCGGGTGGTGACACCCGAGAAGCACGAATCTGGTCCCACGAGCCTGTGATCGGGGTATTGTATGCAGTATCACACTGACACTGGTCCTCCACTGCCATTTTTAAGATCATGGACCCATGTAGGTCCTGTCACACTTTGATACAAAAATGGAGATTTTTACATGAAGTACACCGCTAACTCTGCCGTCCATTACTGCATTCAAATGTATATGGTAATGACTGTTTAGTTTATGTGGCCATGACGCCCACCCCCTTGTTCACTCACCGTCTCCAATTTGGCCTATATAACTGTTCCTTATCTACAATCATAGCTATGACTAGCTCATTCCCTTTGCTGTCCTTGGTCACTCCACTAATTTGCCCTGTTTTTTGCCACCACTCAATATGGCGACTGTGTAACTCACATGGTTACAACATACACCGGTCCCGCGCATGCGCATAGCGCTTCGTCCCTACGCTAAGATGGCGCCCGCTCCACTTCTTATCCACATTTGCGCATGCGCCAGGATCTCCGCTGACTGTTCACGTGCACCGTCAGACCCCACTATCCAAGATGGCGCCTGCCTCACTTCAGATGCGCATTTACACATGCGCCAATTCCCCCTTCCCCCGACATCCGGTGCTACGGATGGAACAGGAAGTCTAAGAGTTACTCGCATTATTTAAAGAGCCTGGCATCCCATAGTGGCACATGGACGCCGAACAGCCCGAGCTATTGTTTTGCAGACATTAAGGTAAAACCTGAAACTTATTATTTGGAGCTATTGTTTCAGCAACCACTTCCTATTAACTTTGGGGCAACTTACCACCGAGCTTAACTGCCACGCTTGGGGCACAAAAGTGCCTTGACTTTGGGCTCTTGGTGCTGTTACACTATGGTACTTCGGTATATTGGCGAGCCTTCATCACTGCAGTTAGCAGATCTGAGATGTGACCCGTCTTACTTACATAATCATGTTATTATAAGTAGCTACTGCAATGACTTTCTTTAACCATGTACTCATAATTCTGGAATTGATGCACAATCAAGTCATGAATATTATGGCTATTATTATACAACCCATAGAACTTTGTTATGGATATTTTGTATCATGTGACTATTTTTGTAATTTTGCCATGAACATTATGTATTAGCTTAAATCATGAGATCTATATAATTCCCCCCTTCCCCCTTTTTTGTGATATATCAACCCCACTTATTTTATGAATTTCTAGGGATTGTTCCCCCTTTCACTTATGTTTGTACCCCTTTTTTACATCTTTGTCTGTTATACTTTTGTAGTCTGACGAAGGGCACCTGAAGGGCATCTGAAGGATAGGTCATGGGGCTGACATTAGAGGATTAGGCTGTTGATACAAGTTCTATGGTTTAGCATTGCTTCTATAATCATTGTACGATAGCATGACAAAACCCAGCAACACAGACCACTGCCCGTCCAAAAGAATCAACCCTAGTGTGAACACAATACAAATAGTATTGGGTAATGTTAAATATAAAACAATCTGGCACCACACGCAAAAATATGTTACACACATAAATGATGAACATTCCACTTTGTACATTTGCAAAAAAAAAATAGAAAAAAATAATTTTTCAATTTTGTAGCTTTTGATTTATAAAAAGGTTTAGCATTTTATTTCCATCTTGTCAATATGCTATACATGTCGGAAAAATGCAGGTCCCACCTCAGCATGTAATTTTAAGAAGGTAAACAGACAAAATGATTTAAAGTATTTTTCCCACCTGTAAATGTGATCCCATAATGCAGAGATCTGGAGATTTTCCTCTGCTTCATTACAGTACATCCATAGAAGTAACAATGCTCTGGCAGAAACAGGGCAGGAGAACCGCCAGATCTCTGACAGAGCCTAATTACGTCCACGGAAGGCCTATTTCTACTAGATCCAGTAATATCTACTGTAGATTAGTTATAGAGGACAGGACCAATCATAATGCAGCTCTATGATTATGAAAGAAAACCCAGAAGGGCTTAGCAACCTTCAGCAATCAGCTGCCGGGGAACTAAAACTCCCAGCAAGCACAGCTGCTTGGCTGTTCTTGTAGCTCACATACAAGTGAAGGGAGCACGATGGAAGTTGTAGTTTCAGAACAGATGGAGTACCAGAGGTTGTTAATGCCTGACTTACAACCATAATTAAGCTGGTTATACATTTGAGAGAGCTGTTGGCCAATAGTTTTTTCAGTCGCCACCTCTGTCCTGATCCCCCCATAGAAATGCACGCTCAGCCGAGCTTGTGTGTTTTCTGAAAAGGGAAACAGGAGAAGGCTGCTGCTAAACACCACTGGCAGCAGATTATGTCCACAAGAGCAAAAGGATCAGACATGCTGAAATTCGATTGGACAACCATTCTCTCCCCCATGTGTTGTTGGGGAGTCATGAGGCTCCCTTCCTTACAATATGGTTGGTTGGAGCAGACGACCTTAATCTAATGTGTATGCAGGGCCGGCGTTAGGGGGGGGGGGCAAACAGGGCAATTGCCCAGGGCCCCCTTTCCCAGAGGGGCCCCCTGCTGTTAGGAGTCTTTTTTTTTAATTCAGTTTTTATTTATTTCCTAAGATGCTGCAGCGTTCTGCTGCTGACCCCCCCCCCCCACATCCCCCCCTTCCTCATTGCACAGTCTCCCCCTCTCCCTATCTTACCTCCACAACATTAGATCCTGCTGCCAAAGTCCGGCATCAGGACATTCTGTGTCGGCGGAGCTAACATAGCTCCGCCCACATCCTTTGCTCCATGCTGCAAGGCCCAAACCATGCTGGGGTGACTGGGCCTTAAACTGATTCGGACCCCCAGACCTCAGCTCCTGAACTGAAGGGGGCTCCCAGGACCCTGCCTGTTCCCTCTCCAGCAGGTAAGTCCATCCAGAAAGTGTAGGTGGAAGAGGGGGGTGAAGGGCTGCTTGGGTCACACCACTCTTATTGTAACAGCCCTGCACTAACCTCATGTACTGATGGTCACTGATCTCCCTTCAGCCCCCTCTGTGAGCTCTGTCAGCTCCCTGCACCCCCTCTGTCAGCTCCCTGTGCCCCCTCTGTCAGCTCCCAGTGCCCCCTGTATCCCCTCTGCTCCCGGTGTGTGCTCCCTCTGTGAGCTGTGTGTGAGCTCCTTGTGCCCCCTGTGTGAGCTCCCTGTGACTCCAGTATGACCTAGGTCTGCAGCACTTTTAGGACACCGCCATATGGCGTGTTTGTGATGTGGCCGCGCTTCTTTCAATTACGGCATGGCTGTCTGGGCCATAAGGAGTTCTAGTTAAACTAATGAAGACAACATCTGGTCTGAATTGTTAATTGGGGGTGCGGGGAGCATAGATTAAGAATCTGAGGTACAAATTAGAAATGTCTTTTTTTTCAGTACTTGGGGGGAGCAGACCAGGGCTGCTAATCTGTAAAGCTATATCACACATAACAGTGTCATCCACAGATCCCCCATAACAGTGTGTCCTCCACAGATCCCCCATAACAGTGTCCTCCCCAGATCCCCCCCCCATAACAGTGTCCTCCCCAGATCCCCCCCATAACAGTGTCCTCCCCAGATCCCCCATAACAGTGTCCTCCACAGATCCCTCCATAACAGTGTCCTCCACAGATCCCCCCATAACAGTGTCCTCCACAGATCCCCCCATAACAGTGTCCTCCACAGATCCCCCCCATAACAGTGTCCTCCACAGATCCCCCCCCATAACAGTGTCCTCCAACAGATCCCCCATAACAGTGTCCTCCACAATCCCCCCCATAACAGTATCCTCCACAGATCCCCCCCATAACAGTGTCCTCCACAGATCCCCCCCATAACAGTGTCCTCCACAGATCCCCCCCATAACAGTGTCTTCCACAGATCCCTCCCATAACAGTGTCCTCCACAGATCCCCCCCATAACAGTGTCCTCCACAGTTCCCCCCCCATAACAGTGTCCTCCACAGATCCCCCCATAAAAGTGTCCTCCACAGAATCCCCCCCTTAATATTTCATTGCTGTGGAATTGCCAGTGATCAGCCACTTATCATAACATAATGGAGGATGACATACATGCACACTGTGCTCTCCCTTCATTTCAGGAATCGGATGGGACGACCCTTTTTTTCTGCTTGTAGTTTTTTAAACTGCACCATGGAAAAAAAGAAGTGCCCTGTCCATTACTCATGCAGGTTCTATGTCCAGAATTCCCTTGGAAAATGAGCATTAATGAAAATCCACAGCAAAACTGCACCAAAAAAACCTGATAATGCAGATTCTGCATTAGGTTTTTTTAAGCACATAAAATACTGTGAACATACCCAAAGAGGCTGCAGAATCAGCAGCTTACAGTGGAAAGGCTAAAGAAATATAATATGGCATTCTACAATCAGTGCGGTGGTTGTAACCGCTGTTTGTGCCTACAAAATCCTATCGGACTTCTGGTCCAATATTTCAGGATTTAGGGCCCCACTTTCAATTTTGCCCAGGGCCACACTGTCTAAAACCGGCCCTGTGTGTATGGCCAGCTTTAGAATGATCAGTAAAATTCACTTTATGTTATCTGTTGAACTGATGAATTTTATTTTTTTTTTTAACGCTGACAAGAACGTTTTCCTGTTACTATAAAAGAGAAAAAAGAACCCCATTAAATGGAAATTGGAATAAAAAAAGGATTGTCCTGTGATTGGAATATATTCCAAGGTTACTGTTAATGTTAGAAATGTATACCATCTGTGTACATTTGTGTTTATATAGTAATAAAAGACATTTTGAGCTCTGCCTCATAGTTTGATTTCAAATGAGCTGCCAGCCAGAACTCTGGAAACACAACTCAGACTTTTGAAGCTGACTTTTCCATTCCAACTATTAAACAGTTTCAGATGTGACAATGTCGTTTTATAGGCTAAATAATACCAACATTTGTGAAAAGAGGTTCTTTAGGGGGAAGGCTACAGACATGATGAGAGATATGTGTCTGTTCCTGGGAGGTTTCCTACTCCATACTGAACTACCTACATATACATATATACATACTAAAGAGTATATACATAAAGCAAACAGCATTTAGAAACAAGGTTTTATCGTATTACTTTATTCTGCTTACTCAGCAATGAACTAGAGCTGTTTAGCACAAGAAAATATACTTTTCATCAATATTAGAGGACCCCTACATCTCGGCAAACTTTTTGCACTGGCTTTTAAGTGTATTTCGTCTTAAAGAGAACAGGATAAAAAATACTAAATACAAGAAGCCATTCTCCTAAGTCAAACTGTGTGTTCCCTTATTGAAGACAAACAAATGCCAAAACAGTTATCCATGAATTCAGTAATGGGACCCCAAAGATTAAGGATAATTGGAAAAAAACGCAATAACCCCCCCTTCCACGGCTTTTTAACCGATTGACATAGTTTTATGTGGAAACATACCTTGCACACTAGAATTTAATAACCTTTAAGTCTGGCTCTGTTATTTTTGGCCAGAGGCTGAACAGGATCAAAGAAGGAATTAAATCTAGCAGACTAAGCCAAAAATGTCTGTAGAAAATCTGTACAGTCAAAGTATTTTCTTTAGTCTTTGATATCAAGCAGTGAGAACCTAAATGTAATATAAACAGCCAAAAATCAGTGTATTATTATCAATTACAAAAAAATAATGTCAGACTTGTGTGGATGGAATGTACAACGGTCAATACATGTCATGCGCTCCTGAAAGTAATGAACACCTTTGGGAAAGATAACATATATTTATTTTGTGATTTAACAAATGACCAGGACAGTTTGCAACTTCGTAACCAGGCTGATTTTTGCAAATCTGACATGTGGTGATAACTTTTGAATGCTTTAATTTATCAAAGTCATTCTGAAATTGGTTTCTTGTGACACATTGCACTTTATGTCAGTGGTAAATTTGAGTCGATATAAACCACCTTTATTTACAAAACATCCTAAATTTACAGAAAATTTGGAAAAATTTGTAATTTTCAAAATTTGAATTTCTCTGCTTTTAAGGCAGATAATGATACCTCACAAAATAGTTATTACTTTACATATCCCATATGTCTATATATTGGCATCATTTTGAAAATGTAGGTTAGAAGGCTTAGAATTTTTTATAAGCAATACTTACATTTTTTAAGAAAATTTCCAAAACAATTTTTTTAAGAACCCATACAAGTTATGAAGTCACTTTGTGGGGCTTACATAGTATAAACCACCCATAAATGAAGAATTAAAAGAAAAATGGAGATTAAATTTACCTTTTTTGGCAGATTTTCAATTTGGATCAATTTTTCCCGTAACACATTCTTTCCTGTCTGGTTAAGAGCCAGACTAAACTCCATATCTATTACCCTGATTCTGCAGTTTACAGAAACACCCCATATGTGGTCGTATACTGCTGTATGGGCACACCGCAGAGCTCACAAGGAAAGGAGCACCATATGCTTTTTGGAGGGCAGATTTCGCTGGACTAGATTTTGGGCACCATATCACATTTGAAGCACCCATAATGCATTCTACAGTAGAAACTACCAAAAAGTGACCCCATTTTGGAAACCACAGAATAACAGTTTTATTGGTACTATTTTGGGATACATATGATTTTTGATTGCTCAATTTTACGCTTTTTGTGAGGTATGGTAACAGGAAAATAGCTGTTCTGGCACAGTTTTTATCTTCTGGGGGGGGGGTTTACGATGTTCACCGGACAGGTTAAATCATGGGCTATTTTTATACAGTATGTTGTTACTGTCACATCGATACCAAATATGTCTATTTTTTTCAGTTTACTTAATAAAGCATCCATTTTCTAAAAGCCATAATTTTTTATATTTTTTGGGCAATTGTCTCAGGTAGGGGCTCATTTTTTGCAGGATGAAGTTACGGTTGGACTATATAGGTCTATATTGTACTTTTTGATTGCTTGGTATTACACTTTGTGTGATGTAAGGTGATAAAAATGGCTTTTTTGACACGTGATATTTTTATAGAGCAGGTTGTTACGGATGCAGCAATACTGAATATGTATATGTATATTTTTTAATTAATTTTGGCTTTATAAAAAAAAAAGCATTTTTGAAAAAACAAAAATGTTTTTGTCTCCATTTTCTGAAAGACAAATTTTAAAAAATTTTTGTGCAATAGTCTCACGTAGGAGCTCATTTTTTGTGAGATGAGGTGACTGTTTGATTGGTACTATTTTGGGGTACATACAACTTTTTGATCACTTCTTATATCAATTTTTGGGAAGTGAGGTGGGCAAAATTGCAATTCCATCATAGTTCTTTTTTTATGGCATTCACTGTGCAGGGAAAGTAACAAAGTCCTTTTATAGATCAGGTCGTTACGGACGCGGCAATACCAAACGTGTATTTTCTTTTCTTCATTTTTAACCAATTATAAATGTGCTGATATAAAGAAGAGTTTTATTTATTTATTTTTTTTTTGTTTATACTTTTTTTGTACCCAGACCCACTTGGTTCTTGAAGATCCAGTGGGCCTGATGGCTCTTCAATATACTGCAATACACTGTATAGTGTTCTGAAATGTAAAACCAAAAAGAAAAAAGAGTGAGCCAAAGAATAAAAATGTCACATAATTTTATCAATACAAGATGACAAATATATAAAAGATATATGGGTATTGCTGTATATTATTGAAGGGAAAATATAGAGTGCACATTGGCGTTGCAGTCTACACACCAGATCACAAAGGGTAAGTTTAGAAATGATCCAAAAACAACAAAAATCTAACTGTATCAAAGAGATCCCTTTAACACCAATGGATAAACAATAAACTATGGCAAGCAGTTGTGGAGGCAGTGGATGAAATGCTTTGGGGCATTGACTGACACTAATATGTCACTGTCAATGGTTGTCTCTTATGGTTGCACTGTGGTTGCTCTGTTAGATGGGCATAGTGGCTAACACTTATGGGGGCACTGTGAATGGCATTTGTAGTGGCACCAAAGTTGTCACCTTTGGCATCAGTGTGTGAATAGCTCCTATGTTAGCAATATTGCTGGGAATTGTAGGGACAGTGTGGATTTCACTATGGAGACTCGGTTGCAGGCGGTTTGGAGGCACAGTGGCTTTCAATTAAGAAGGTACAGTGGCTGGCAGTTATGGCGGCACATTGGCTAGCAGTTATGGGGGCTCTGAGGCTATCACCCCTGGCATCACTGTGGATAACACCTGTGGGGGTCAGTACAGAGACTGTGGACAGCACAAGGGGCCCACAATTCTAGGATCTGTAGGGGTAGTATGGCTGGCACTAACTATGGTTGACAGTTATGAGGGCAATTCAAGACACTTGACTAAATGTATGAGGGCACAGTCTGGCACTTATGGTAAAGGGACACAATGAGGGCACTGGGACTGCAACATATGGTATTATTGCTGTATTCAATGGCGGATTACAATAGGGGCGTTGGGGTCGGCAGCCCCTGGCCCAGAATCGCTGGGGGGACCAACGCCGACCCGAACGCCCACATACTGCAGCGGGGCACGGAAGCGCATAGTTCCCTGCCCCGCCGCCGATCACCGCCATAGGCTTCAGGCCTGAGGCCTATGCGGTAGTAAAATCCCAGCACAGGGGGGTGTGATGACGTCATCGCACGCCTGTGCCGGGACGCAGCACAGAGACGTGTGCGTGCCTGCCTCATCCTGCCTTCATCTGCAAGCAAGCGCCTAGCCCTGGACATAGGTGAGTATTTAGCTTTTAATTTTTTTAATTTTTTTATTTTATGTGCCTTCTTTGGGGGAAATGGGGGAAGGCAGGGGGACACACAGGAGGATATATGGGGGCAAATTACTCATATGGGGACAAATTACTATGTGGAGGAAAATTATTATGGGAGGGATTATTGTGGGGGCAGTGTGAGGGGAAAATGACTATGTGGGGGCAGTATGAGGGGAAAATGACTATATGAGAGAAGTATGAGGGAAAAATGACTATATGGGGGCAGTGTGAGGAGAAAATTAATATGTGGAGGCAGTATGAGTGGCTATGTGGGGGCAGTGTGGGGAACAATGACTATTTGGGGGCAGTATGAGGGGAAAATGACTATGTGGGGGCAGTGTAAGGGGAAAATGACTACCATGTTTCCCCGAAAATAAGACAGTGTCTTATTACTTTTTTTCCTCCAAAAAAAGCGTTAGGGCTTATTTTTGGGATAGGTCTTATTTTCAGGGAAACACGGTTTAAAGCGTGCCCCCATCAGACCCCCGATCAGCCCACTGTGCCCCCTTCAGACCTCAGATCAGCATGCCCCCATCAGACCCCCGATCAGCCCACTGTGCCCCCATCAGACCTCAGACCAGCCCACCCAGCCCCATAACAATAAAATAAAAAACTCCTCTTACCTGTCCTGCGCCGCGGCTCTGCTCCGGGTGCTCCTCTGGCTTCTGAGGCCGGCGCTGCACTGTCACCTGACTGCGTGCAGCGTCAGGTAATAGTGTGCGCACTACGTCCTGACGCTGTACGCGGTCAGGACAGTGCAGCGCCGGCCCTGGAAGCCTGTGGAGCGCTGGACCCGGAGCGGAGCCACGGCGCAGGACAGGTAAGAGGAGTTTTTTATTTTATTACTATGGGTCAGGGTGGGCTGATCTGAGGTCTGATAGGGTGCCGGCAGCGAAAATATACAAGTGAGCGCTTCCATAATGGAAGCGCTCACTTGTATTCACTTTATACAGTAACGTAGATAGGGCTTATTTTTGGAGTAGGGCTTATATTTTAAGCCTACTCCAAAAACAAGGCAAAATAGCACTAGGGCTTATTTTCGGGGAAACACGGTATATGGGGGCAGTGTGAGGAGAAAATTACTATGTGGGGGCAGAATGAGCGGAAAATGACTATATGGGGGCAGTGTGAGGGGAAAATGACTGTGGGGGCGGTGTGAGGGGAAAATGACTATGTGGGGGCAGTGTGAGGGGAAAATGACTATGTAGGGGCAGTGTGAGCGGAAAATGACTATGTGGGGGCAGTGTGAGGGGCAAATGACTATATGGGGGCAGTGTGAGGGGAAAATGACTATGTGGGGGCAGTGTGAGGGGAAAATGACTATATGGGGGCAGTGTGAGGGGAAAATTACTATATGGGGCAGTGTGGGGCAAATTACTGTGTGGGGGCAGTGTGGGGCAAACTACTATATCGGGGCAGTGTGGGGGAAATTACTATATCGGGGCAGTGTGGGGGAAATTACTGTGTGGGGGCAAACTACTATATAGGGCTGTGTGGGGGCAAACTACTATAAGGGGGCAGTGTGGGGGAAATTACTATATGGGGACGTTGCTATTGGGGAGGGACTGAAGGGGCAATTCTATTATTTTTGGGGACACTATACAGGGATTATTACTTGGAGCACAATATAGGGCATTATTATTATTACTGGGGGCACTCTAGGGGACATTATAACTGCTGTAGACTCTAAACTGGTGTAAAGTAGAACTGGCTTAGTCGCCCATAGCTACGTATTAGATTCCACCTTTAATTTTTGACAGCTCCTTTGGAAATCCAGTTCTACTTTATACTAGTTTGATAAATGACCCCAATTGTGTCTCCTGCGGTCACTATTTTTTCAGCAGTGTAGTACCTGGGGCATTGGAAAGCACAACAGACACAGTATTGGCAGTGGAAGCAGGAAGACACTGTGGGGACACCAGGATGGGGAGGTTGATGGACAAATTGAGAAATCTAACGTGCCTGTGTTACAAACTCTGTAGAGACGAGATGCTGCTGAAAGACCCAGACCGCCATGACAAATTCTAACGCAGGAGAAGAGGAAAGAGAAGATCTACATGACAGGAGATGTAAGAGGTATGTGGTGCTGTATTCTCCAAGTCTTTTTTATTATAATCATATGTATTTTAAATTTGGTGACCGAATTTTTCAGTTTAGGAGCCAATTTGGGGAGCACCGTAGCCTCTTCATACAAAATAAATAAATAAATAAACTAAAATGGAGGGAGGGGCCCGAACTTGGTAGACAGCCCCAGGCCCATCATGTAGTTAATCTGCCCCTGGCTGTACTATGATGATTCAGAAATGTGACACATCTGTGGCAATGTACATCTTAGGCTTCATTTACCAAGGACAGTCTTTGTTGCCCCTAGCAACCAATCAGAGTTCGGCTTTCATTTATTTAACATCTCTGGAAAAATGAAAGCTGCTTTCTGATTGGTTGTTATGGGCAATGAAGACAATCTTACTGGTAGATAGCTTTAATAGCTCCTCAAGGGAAAGGCGTGCCTATGTTATTATTTATTGTATGTAATCCCCCATATATAATAAGCATTTATATATTTAGGCCAGGCTATGTTCCAATGTAGATACAAAATGGGACATGCAGCTAAATTTGCAATTTTCCAATGTCCTATAACTGGTGTAGAAGACTGGTTCATTCACCCAACAGCGTTCACCTGAATAGTCATTGACCCTCGGCGTCACTAGCGACTGTTCTCATTCGGTGCAATGGTGCTGGGACTCCTAACACAACAGCAACACTGTAATAACTTGGTTATTTCATGATGAACTTCATTTTAAGGGGTATTTCCATATGGGACATTTATGACATATCAAAAGGATGGGGCACACGAAGTGTATAGGTAGCAAGTTGCGCACATGTAGCCACCCTTCATTCAGTGCTATAGAACTTCAGAAAATAGCTGAGTGGCGGTTTGGCAATGTTCACAAGTCCCATAGTGGTGAATGGAGAGGTGGCTGCGCTTGTGCTGCTTGCTGCTTGAATGGAGAGGACACTATGCATGCGCAATGTGCTCTCCTTTTACTATGGAACCTTGTTCTGGACATATGAGCAGGTCCCAAAGGTGGGACCCCCACCTATAGGACATTTATGGCACATACTATCAATATATATCATATATGTCCCAGATGGGAATACCCCTTTAACCCCCTCCCTGAGAAAATCATTCATACAACTCTGAAACCAAAGAACGCAAAATAAAGACACGGAATAAAGACACAGAACACGTTAATTGGGGAATAAATGGCCAAATTGACAGAACACGTTAATTGGGGAATAAATGGCCAAATTGTGTATTTAAAATATTAAAAATGGAAAAACCCTCGACTCACGGAGAGTCACCCTCCAGCACTCAGGAGAGGAAAACCCCCTTTGGAGGAAACCTCTAGGGAACCATGTCTGGAGGGCTGCGCTTCCCTTGGACTTAGAGGGTAATGCCACTATGTGGCTGCCACATAAATAGTAAGGGGGAGGTGCAGCAGCTGGGCTGATATGGTTGGCTAGGCGGATGTCCCTTTCCTCCCACTGGGCAATGGGCTTCCTGCTAGAACCTCCAAATTTCCTCAAGGTGTTGTGGATGGGGGTTGTCAAGCTCAATGTCCTCAGGTCATCAAGTACAGCACCAAATATGGCCGCTCTTCCCTTATGACACACATGCTTGTGATGTCACAGGTGTCTGACTAATGTCCGTGGCAGTGTTCTGAAGGGTTAACCCTTTAGTGACTGTCAATGTGCCTTACTTCAGAGGCCATTAACCCCTTTCTGACTACACTTTGTCAATTGCAGTTTTGACGATTACAGAGTTTCCTCCTTTGGGGGAGCATGTTTGTTCTGTTACTAACAGCCACTGGTCCAGGTGCCGACACCGAGTACCACTGGTTCTTACTTAACCCCTTCCAGACTGCACCATGTAAATGAACATACTAACAGAATTGTGTGGTCAGTTTTATATATGACCCTCTATCTTATCCTGGGACCCCACTTGAGTATGGTGCAGCCATGAAACAGACACTCGCATCTTGACTTTACCCAAGCAGGAGGCGCAGTGCTTAGCGGTTACAGTCACCATTGGGCACAAAGCTTGATGGTTACATTGTTATTATAATCTTGGCGGTTGCTATGAGAAACTGAATAGTCTATCAGGTTAACAGCTTGATGGTGTCAGTCTTTCACTGAGGCACACAGCCCTATAGTTACAGATTTCTCTCTGAGGGCACTCAGTTGCAGTTTCTGACAACTCATACTAACAAGATGTGGATCAGAGCTTCTTGTCAGGGCCACGCTATGGAGGCCATTAGACACTCTCTTCCCTCCTCCCAACTGTCATCTTCCCCTCAACTGCCTCTTGCTGTTTTTTCTCCTTGACTGAGTGTAGACATATGACGGATCATCAGCCACATCCCTGATTGGTGCTGGGTCCCTTTACATATCAGACACAAGAAGACAGATAACAGAGGACAGACATCATACATGACTGTTTGGCTCCCTCTGCACTCTCTGGGACACCGGCTCTTCCGCTGAAAGCATGGATGAAATCATTTAAAGGGGCCACATCACCCCATTACAAGCTACAGCATGTTGGCAACTTCAAGGCCACTGCACAGTGGATGGAGCCTTTTGCTTCCGGTTCCATCCACTGTTTTGAATCCAGGCTAATCCACAGCTAATCAGTGGGGTGCAGGGTCTCCATTAGGGTTGCCCCCTGCCTGGTAAACCAATAGCCTAGCCGGTATTACCGGTAATCTTCTGGGAAAAGTGGCAACCATACATGTAGTGCATCCATTATATAATAGGTTATGGTGACTGCTTTCATAATCTCCAAAAGGAGGACACCATACCTGGGACAGTGGGTGACGATACAACACACAGAATGGAAAGCATAACCCATATACCAGCATCAAGAGATATTTCAGGGAGGTATAAGAGGAGAGGACTACAACTCCCAGCATGCCCAGGTCATTATTATGGGATACCAAAGGATGTTTCAGGAAGGAGGTCTATAATGAGTGTACTACAACTCCCAGCATGTTGAGGCTGATATAATGTGACAGGAGAACACATTACAGGGAGGAGGTATAAAAGGAGAGGGCTACAACTCCCAGCGTGTCCAGGCTGTTATTATGGGATATCAGAAGAAGGGAGAGGGTATAAGAGGAGAGAACTACAGCTCTAAGCATGTAGAGGCTGAAATAATGTGATATCAGAAGACATTACAGGGAGGGGATACAAGAGGAGAGGACTACAACTCCCAGCATGCCCAGTCATTATTATTGGATATCAAAGGATGTTTCAGGAAGGAGGTCTATAATGGGAGTACTATAACTCCCAGCATGTTGAGGTAGATATAATGTGATAGGAGAGCACATTACAGGGAGGAGATATAAGAGAAGAGGGCTACAACTCCCAGCATGTTCAGGCTGTTATATGATATCAGAGGATGTTATAAGTGGTTGAGAAGAGAACTAGAAATCCCATCGTGTCCAGGTCTTTATTATAGGATATCAGAGGGCATTTCAGCAAGGGGTATTAAAGGAGAGGGTTACAACTCCCAGCATGTCCAGGCAGGTATCATTGGATATCAGAGGATATTTCAGGGCGGGAGTATGACAGGACTATAATCAGTGTCAGACTGGGGTGCTTAGGGCCCACAAGTAGCATTTATTCTGGGGGTTCACTACACAGATACATGCAAATATTAATATTGTGGCAGTCCACAGCAGGACACTACAAGGTGAATGATTATAGGGGACCCTGCAGCAACTTCAAGAAGCCGGGTGCTTAGAAGATACTTGCCAGCCTGCCTCGGTGTCTAGAAGTCATCTCAGCAACCAGATGCATCGATAATAATAAACTGTTAAATAATTTACCCAGTTTTTCATATGAACATAGGCTGCTTGAGATGCTTTATGCTGACTATCTATATGTAGTGCAGTCACTTTACGGTGCCATGTGTGCAGAGGATGGGGAACTAGGGACCCAGCTTGCTCGGGGCCCACCGGGGGGATTCACATGTACCCCTGTGGGCCAGACCGAGCCTGCATACACTACTATATTTGTCACACACTGGGAAAGATGAGCCAACTTGTCAGATTCAGATGCTGGCATTATTCTTCAGTTTGAAAGAACCATGAACATGCATCCAATCCAAGCATGCAATAGCAGCAATAACTCTAGAAGACATGACTACTGCACCAAATGTTAAGGAAGAAGTCAAGTGCTGGTCTGCAGTAGTGAACAGGTTTATTTGATGTTAGCTTATAACCACTGGGAGTTTGTTATGCCTTCTCAGCAATATTTCTAATTAGTTATCCAACAGCTCCACCTGTTGACATATTCTTGTATTGTAGCCTCATTTATTCTGCCTAAATGTTTTTATGCTGACTAACATTGTCCCTTTCAAGCCTCCGTAGTTTCCCATCAGGCCTTGTTGTAGTCCAGCCCCCTTCGTCTTCAGCAGCCATCTTTCCACATGCAAAGCTGAGTCACACTATGTCTGTTCATTAGACAGTTAGTCTTCTGTTGTTTTCCTCATCACAGCACAGTCGGTGAGTTACTATAATTCCCTGTATTGTCACTAATAGCTTTCTAGTGCTTATGTCTTCAGAGCATCTCTTCTGTCTTGCAGCTGTCCCTTACATTCACTATGCTGTATAATCCATGTATCTACATAATGTGATGTACTGAGATATGCTGTATACTTTATACTGAATATTGTTATTTTCTTGTAGTTTTACACTACTACTATTAATAAAAGTTGAAAAAGACCCCCCTGCGTCCAGCTCAATGAATTGATAGGAAAGAGTTTAGCTGTCTGACAACTAGTTCACACAGACTGATTGAGGGTGTCAGAACAGTAAAACGACTACTATATAACAGGGGTTGAAGCACAGATATTGTCTATCAGCAAGCAGTCAAGCCACATGCAGCCACATGTCAGACAGAGGATCTGAAATGTATGCAACACGTTCCCATGTTAGCTCAGCAGCTTCAAGGACATCCAAGAGCAGCCTCGCAGCTGCCGCCGCCAGGGCAAAGGCAGAAGCCGCCAAAGTGAGAGCTGCCTTTGCTGAAGAAGAAGCGAAATTAAAGAAAGAAAAAGCACATCTAGCCAACTACAAAACTTGTTGTGGAGAAGGAAGCAGCAGCGGAAGCTGAAGCACAGGCTTTAGAAGCAGCAGCATGCTGCACTAGTGGAGGATCCAACATAAAACTTGGACCCAAACTTATCCACCAGGATATCTCGCAACGCACTTCAGATTACGTGCTACAGCACGCCCATTTGGATCACTACCTGCATCCACCTCCAAGAGTGAGAGCAAACCCTGATAATCATCTAAGACAAAATCCTGTCATACAGTCAGCGACCCTCGCACACCAATCATTCCACCCTAAGCATGAAGGTAATTCTGTCTACCAATTACCATCCAAGCCACCTGCATCCAGGCCCATGGATTCTTGCCACACAGTGACCGCCTTTAAGAAAGGAGGTGCCGATGGTGACCATTGCGACGACAACGCGTTCTATGGCAATTTCTCAATGAATCCTTACCACAGTGATGCTCATCCAGATCACCCTGTCAGAGATCAAGAGCTACCAGCTTTCCTCAAGTTCTTTGCACGTCACGAGCTGCTCACCAAAGGTCTCTCAAAGTTTAACGACCGTCCTGAAAGTTACAGAGCATTGAGAGCTTCCTTCAGAAATACCTTAACCTCTCTGCAAGTGAAGAGACTGACCGGTTAGTCAAGTGGCTAGGAGATGAGTCGTCAGATCACGCAAAACGCATCAGAGATATCAACATCAACTACCCGAGCAGAGGCTTAGACATGTTAGGGGGGAGGCTCAATGAGTGCTATGGCTCCTCAGAGATGATAGAAGAATCCTTCTTTAAAAGGTTAGAAGACTTTCCTAAAATCTCAAACAAAAGCTTTCACAAGCTAAAAGAATTGAGTGACCTCTTGATAGAACTCCGAGTTGCCAAGTCCGAAGGAGACCTGCCAGGCCTCACATCCCTAGATACAGCTAGAGGTATCAAATTCATAGTGCAAAAGCTACCTTACAGTTTGCAGGAGAAATGGATCACCCGGGGCTCAGAGTACAAACAAAGACACAATGTGCTGTTCCCTCCATTCTGTTTTTTTGTAGATTTTGTACGTCAACAGGCAAAGATCAGGAATGATCCCAGTTTTGAACTTTCCACCGTAGACCTTGTCAACCCAAGGATAGGTAAGCCTGCTTCAGTTCGTAACTCCAGAGGCGCACCTATCACTGTACACAAAACAAATGTATCTTCTACCGATTTCTCACATAAGACCTACAGTACACCAGAAACCAGTGGGACATTAATGAAAGACCCAAGCAAGGAGTGCCCCTTACATAAAAAGCCTCACTCATTACAGAAGTGTAGAAGTTTCAGGAACAAATCTCTTAAGGACCGCAGAGCGTTCCTCATAGAAAACGACATGTGCTACAGGTGTTGTGCATCTACATCTCACTTAGCCAGAGATTGCAAAGCCAGTATTACTTGTTCGGAGTGCAACAGCCAAGAACACAACATAGCTCTACACCCAGGGCCAGCACTATAGATTCCTTCACCCTCAGACCAAATAACAGAGCACGGCGGAGAGAGGAAAGACAGTGTACCTCCTGAAATGTCACCCAAGTGTACTCAAGTTTGCAGAGAAGGTCTAAGTAACAAATCTTGCTCGAAGATCTGTCTTGTTACAGTTTACCCTATAGGTCAAAGAGAAAGAGCAGTTAAACTCTACGCCATCCTGGATGATCAGAGCAACAGGTCACTTGCTAGCTCAGTTTTCTTCGACGTCTTTAAAATTGAAGGACTTAGATTGTCCTACTCACTTAAAACATGTACAGGGGTGAGCGAAGAAATTGGAAGAAGAGCCACAGGCTACCAGATTGAATCTCTAGATGGTCAGACATCCTCTTCCTACATTAATAGAGTGTAATTCAGTTCCAAACAATAGAGAAGAAATCCCCACACCAGAAGCAGCTCTACATCATGCTCATTTGAGAAGCATAGCGCGTCTCATCCCCACACTCGATCCTCAAGCCAAGTTGATACTTTTGCTGGGCAGAGACATTATTAGAGTCCACAAAGTGAGGAAGCAGATAAATGTTCCGCATAACTCTCCCTATGCTCAGAAACTAGACCTAGGATAGGTTATTATAGGAGACGTTTGCCTAGGAAACGCTCACAAACCAAACAACGTCAACTCTCTTTACACAAGCACGTTAGACAGCGGGCGTCCATCCCTTTTTCTGCCCTGTCCCAACAAATTCCTTGTGAAAGAGAAGCTTACCAACCCAGCATACCCACACACCGGACAGGGCAGATACGCTACCGACTATCTGTGTGACGGAGATGAAGATCATCTAGGGTGCGCTGTTTTCCAAAAGACTAAAGAGGATCATAAAATAGCCCATTCCATCGAAGATGAGACCTTCTTGAAGATAATGGATCAAGGATTTCACAAAGATGAAACCAATAGCTGGGTGGCCCTGCTACCGTTCAAGCCTCAGAGACCCCGTCTTCCAAACAACAGAGAGCAAGCTCTAAAACGCCTTACCTTGCTAAAACGCAACTTTCTAAGGAAGCCAGAGATTAAAAAACACTTCCTTGCTTTCATGAGCAAAATATTCGAAAATGGCCATGTGGAAGAGAGCAAAGAATGCTGGTATCTCCCAATATTTGGTGTCTATCACCCCAAGAAACCAGATCAGATACGCGTAGTGTTCGACTCCAGCTCAAGATACCAGGGACTCTCTCTGAATGATCTTTTAACAGGACCTGACCTCAACAACACTCTCATTGGTGTTCTCATCAGATTAGAGCCTGCAATCAGCCTACTCAAAAGGACTCAGAGTGCTCTCGCTTGTTCTAACCTCAGGCTACATAAGATAGCTTCTAATAGCAAAACCATGATGGAGACCTTTCCTACAAAAGACTATGCCAACGACTTGAAGGACCTGGACTCAACTACAGACTCTTCCTGTACAACGTAGTCTATGACTCAACTGGGACCTCAAGTCCGATAGCTTCACATTTCAGGTCAACCTAGAGCAAAAACCCTTCACACGACGAGGCGTCCTATCCACAATCAACAGCCTGTACGATCCCCTTGGATTCGCTGCACCTGTGATCATCCAAGGTAAGACCTTGCTACATGAATTAACTGTGGATTCAGCTGATTGGGACATCCCTCTTTCTTCAGAGAAAGAGGTTTTGTGGGTAACCTGGAGAGATTCTTTAAATCCATTGTCTGATCTCAACATACATAGGCCATACACGTACATATGCTCTGAAGAAGTCCTCTCCAGGAGACTGTGCATATTTTGTGATGCTTCAGTCAAAGCCATAGCCGCCGTTGCTTATTTGAAAACTGTAGACATCTCAGGTCACATCCACATAGGGTTCGTCATGGGAAAAGCAAAGCTAGCGCCATTTCCTGAACCCACCATACCAAGACTAGAGCTCTGTGCAGCTGTTCTTGTCATTGAGCTGGCAGAACTCATCACGTCAGAACTTGACCTACGGATGGAAGATACAGAATTCTTCACTGATAGCAAAGTAGTGTTGGATACATTCATAACAAGACTAGGAGATTCTATGTCTACGTGAACAACCGAGTACTTAGAATTAGGAAGTCCTCGAAGCCTTCTCAGAGGGGTTATGTACCAACTAACCACAATCTGGCTGACCATGATACCAGAGCTGTACCAGCATCAC
Organism: Rhinella marina; assembly: GCA_900303285.1. NCBI lineage: Eukaryota > Metazoa > Chordata > Amphibia > Anura > Bufonidae > Rhinella > Rhinella marina. The sequence continues at coordinate 71,731 of ONZH01012025.1, read as the reverse complement.
GCCTTAAAGACACTACCTGGCTCGTAGGGCCTGCATTCCTGTATCAACCAACACCCACCGCTCTTCAAAAACACACGCATGAACTTTTTGAGCCTGAATCAGATGTGGAAATTCAGCCTCAAGTTTCCACACTTAATACAGCAGTTACTAAAAGGCACCTTGGTTCTAGCCGCTTCCACAAATTCTCCACCTGGAGGTCAGCCTACAGAGTCTTAGCTTGCCTGATTCACATTGTCAAATTCTTTAAAGCCATGCAGTCTACATCAGTTCTATGCAAAGGCTGGCATCATTGCCATAAAGCATACTCAGCGGATGAGTTCATGCAGGCAAAACAGGTTATCATTCGTTGTATCCAGTACGAGGCTTATACCCAGACTATAGAGTTTCTCAAAAATCGCACAGGCGTCCCTAAAGATAGTCCTCTTAAGAAACTTGACCCATTTGTAGATGCTGATGGACTGTTGAGAGTTGGTGGATGCATTTCAAATGCAAAGCTCAAAGTTAACGAGTGTACTCCAATCATAATCCCTCATGGTCATGTTGCCTCTCTGCTGGTCGAGTATTATCATGCTCAGGTTAAGCATCAAGGACGCTTGATAACTGAAGGAGCCCTACGAGAAGCCAGAATCTGGGTAGTAGGAGCTAAAAGACTTATCGGTAAGGTCATTCACAAATGCATCGTATGTCGTAAACTCCGTGGTGTGTGTCAATTCCAAAAAATGACTGACCTTCCAGTGGACCGTTTGAGTACTGACCCCCCCCTTCACCAACGTGGGTCTCGATGTGTTTGGTCCCTGGTCAGCTATTGCACGACATACTAAAGGAGGACACGCAAACAGCAAGAGCTGGGCTGTCTTATTCACATGTTTGAGTGTTAGAGCTGTACATATAGAAGTCATTGAGGCTATGAACACATCTAGCTTTATAAATGCACTCAGACGCTTCATTTCTCTCAGAAGACACGTAAAACATATCCGCTCTGACAGAGGATCCAATTTCATTGGAGCTTGTGGTGAACTAAAGATTCCTTCAAATCTGGATGTGAACCAAGTAGAAAGATACCTTTCCGAACTAGGTTGCACATGGACTTTCAACCGACCTCATTCATCTCACATGGGAGTTGTTTGGGAGCGTATGATCGGCATTGCATGGTGAATACTTGACTCCATCTTTCTGTAACTAGGGCCTTTGAAGCTCACTCACGAGACACTCACTACCTTCATGGCTGAGGTAGTAGCCATTATAAATGCTAGACCACTGGTTCCCATATCCAACGATCCTGAAGACCCATCTCTGCTTACTCCTGCAGCTCTCCTCACCCAAAAATTTAATGCAACCATGACGATTCGAAAGAAGTTTTCTGCTAAGGACTTGTACAAATCACAGTGGAAGAGAGTTCAAATGTTAGCAGACCTTTTTTGGACCAAGTGGAGGAAACAGTACCTTTCCACGTTACAGGCAAGAAACAAATGGCAAACAAGTAGGCCCAACATAGAGCCTGGAAACATTGTTCTAGTAAAAGACAACCAGTCTAAGCGGAATGAGTGGCGTTTAGGATTGGTGACTAAAGTCTTCCCAAGTCAAGATGGAAAAGTCAAGAATGCGGAGATCAAGCAAAACGGAAAACTGTTTCTTAGACCCGTTTCTGAACTTGTTCTATTACTTTCCAGTTGGAATGTTTATGTGGTATCCCATGGAAACCAGACGGGGAGTGTTATGCCTTCTCAGCAATATGTCTAATTAGTTATCCAACAGCTCCACCTGTTTACATATTCTTGTATTGCAGCCTCATTTATTCTGCCTAAATGTTGCTATGCTGACTAACATTGTCCCTTTCAAGCCTCCGCAGTTTCCCATCAGGCCTTGTTTTAGTCCAGCCCCCTTCCTCTTCAGCAGCCATCTTTCCACATGCAAAGCTGAGTCACACTGTTCATTAGACAGTTAGTCTTCTGTTGTTTTCCTCATCATAGCACAGTCGGTGAGTTACTATAATTCCCTGTATTGTCACTAATAGCTTTCTAGTGCTTATTTCTTCAGAGCATCTCTTCTGTCTTGCAGCTGTCCCTTACATGGATTATACAGCATAGTGAATGTATCTACATAATGTGATGTACTGAGATATGCTGTATACTTTATACTGAATACTGTTATTTTCTTGTAGTTCACACAGATGGATTGAGGGTGTCAGAACAGAGCTACCAAACAATGAGTTTGTTCTTCTGCAACAGTGCCAAGTGAACCAGAGTTTTCCTGTATGTACTAACTGCATCTACTTGGCCTAGCACAGATTTGCAAAGCTCACCCACAATACATGTATCTCATTTTCACAAGTCCACCATGCTAAAGAATATACTAATTGAGAAATAAAATAATATACCAAAGTGGTGTTGGAATCAAATAAATTGTTATATGTTTGAATGTAATGATGATATGTGTAATTGATTGCAATATTAGATCCCTAGGATAAATTCAGTTGGGAAAACTGCACAACTAAAAGGAGGATCTAATATCCTGTTGTGCCATCTCTAGCTTGGACAGAAGATGAGATACCGTTGGGCATGAAGGGATACAGGTTCCAGGCTGGTGCACTCACAGGGCACAGGACGCCAGGGCCTTCTCATACACCTGATCGGTGGGGGTCCCATTGGGAGTACAGGTCATCAATTGTAAGATTTTGGACAACCTTTTTAACTGTAGCAGCCACTGTCAGGCAGCTGCTGCCAAGGCCAATAAGATTATGGTTGCCTCCCCTATGCACAATAAAGACAGCAAGAGACATTCCTTCAATAAGCTTTGACTACAGGCCAGAAACCAGTGGCATCCACATATATGTGGTGAAGTCCCCCAAAACCCTGGGCCAGCAGCTACCCCTCCAGTATCCTTCCGTCACACCTTAAGTTTACCCAGTGACCCTTTAAGGTCTGCCTGACAATATCACTCCACGTATCTAAAAGATCTCATAAGCTCCTGAATGTCCGAACTGGTATAATGATGTTCAATAAAGGTTTGCCACTGATCAAAAAATTTCCCCTTTTTTGTCTTTATGGCATTCTGTATCTATATGATCTAACTGAAGTAGCTTTTTCAACTGGGCAATAACATGTTTTTTTTTCAGGGGGACTGGGATTCAACCATTTGTCTAGCAAGCTCCTTAGAGCTACCAATAGAATAACATTGATAACTTGTTGTACTTTTTCATATCCTGCCCCTCAGGGGGTCTCGGTTGGTGAAACAGTAAGGCATTAGGGGTGCATGGCAGTTGTAATTGTAACCACCAAAATTGTTGGATGTCTATTATAACATCTTGCCAATTTCGGAAGGTGAAATCGCAGCTCCAGACACCATGCCACAGGTCAGTTAGGGGAGCCTGGCACTTTGGGCAGCTAGTTATCCTATTTAGGAAGCTCGGGGAGGGAGAATGCTGAAAACATATACTACGGAGAACATAAGCTTAAAGTAAGTTTCCATCCACCATTCATTGACAATGTATTTCTGCACTTTATCCCATCTGTAACTTCTGTGATATCTGTGTCCCCTGCCATGGCCTAAAAAGTGCTTTAGTATCAATGTTCAAGAAATGGTTTTGGAAGCCATTGTAAAGTTAAAGATGGTAAGGTTGTGGGTAGAACGGCCTGTCATTTCGTCTAGTTTGTGAGCACCTGCCTCTCGTGTAACTTTCAAAGCTCAAGATCTGCAAAAGCTGTGTATCTGAACAACCCAGAGAAATGACTCATCTGGCTGCTGAAATCAGCTTTGATTTCTGCTGGGATAAGCCACTTCTCCGCACTTCGTCACTTCACCCTGTCTCCGCATTTAAAATGTCTTTAGCCTGACAGAGGCTTCTCAGGGGAGATCTAATAACTATGTATACATATATCAGGGGTCAGTACAGAGATCTCTCCCATCATCTATCCCCAGGACTGTGACTGTGACGAGGGGACATCCGCATGCTGCGGTTTGCTTTCTGTCCTGAGATGCACAGCAAGACGGATCCGTCATGACCCACAATGCAAATCAATGGGGATGGATCCGTTTTCTCTGACACAATCTGCCACTATAGAAAATGGATCCATCCTCCATTGACTTTCAATGGAGTTCATGATGGATCCATTTTGGCTATGTTAACGACAATACAACCGGATCTGTTCCTAACAGATGCAGATGGTTGTATTATCAGTAACGGAAACGTTTTTGCTGAACCCTGCCAGATCCAGCAAAAACGCTTGTGTGAAAGTAGCCTAACTCACAGTTCCAGTGTCTCCAACTTCAGACATGATTCCAGGGAGGCAGCATGACACAAACTGAAACCCTTTAAAGCCCATCACCATTCACGCTGTTCCATGGCAGAAGGGTTCCTGTACTTGAGTCAGGCACTCACGCCCCCAATAATGTCATCTACTGGAGCCAAGCCTACTGGGCAGTGGTGGGCTTAGAAGACGTGAAGAGTGTACAGTCACCATGTGCAGCCCGACTTCTTGACACAACAGAGGGCTGTAGGAGGTAAGGCACCTCCGGGAGACCAACATTCAGGCCTGGCATCAGGAAGTCACTTTCACAGACTTTCACTTTAACTGCCAGGCATGTGCAGATACCAAACTCTGACCCTGCCATCCCTCACACGGTAGGTGGAAACACTAAATCCTACTGAACCTGCTTGCCCACAATAGGAATGGGCTCCTCAGCAAGTACTGTGGTGCTGGGATGATACACTCCCAACCTGGAAAGGATAGGGAGGCACTGAGGAGGAGCTGAAGGAGGATCCAATTTACTCTTCACCTCAGTGTAAAGGCCATTGTGATGGGTGAGAGGGAAAAATACTTTCCAGTACCTTCATTTTGGTACTTGTGAGACTCAATACTTAACCAGCAACATACATCCTTGCCATACACTAGAGTGTTTCAAATGCCCAAAAAGTTAGTTTAGAACATTTTCTGACCAACTGCAGTGCTGGCTAAATGTAGATATCTGAGATACATTAACTTATCTGTTTGCTGGATTTTTTTTTTTTACTAAATACTGTATGCGCAGCCCAGATCAGGCATCATACAAAGGCAGAGATATATGATTTGTCATTTTAAAGGGGTTCTGTAGTTTTTTCAAACTGATGATCTATCCTCTGGATAGATCATCAGCATCTGATCGGCGGGGGTCCGCTGCAGGAGCGCCGCGGCCTTCTCTGTGTTTACCGCAGGCCAGTGACGTCACGACTAGTATCACTGGCCTGGGCGGGGCTAAGCTCCATTCATGTGAACGGAGCTTAGCCCCGCCCAGGCCAGTGATACTAGTCGTGACGTCACTGGGCCTCCCTGGTGTCGGACCCCCGCCGATCAGATGCTGATGATCTATCCAGAGGATAGATCATCAGTTTGAAAAAACTGCAGAACCCCTTTAACTTATGGCTTTGTCATCCAAAATGAGAAGCTTCTCAGAAAATGGCCATCTGAAATCATTAGTTTATGGCAGCTTTATAAGATCTAGAAGTGACCTCTTTCTGCCCTTTAGGCTCCCCTATTTCAACACAAAGAGCTGGATTTTTTTAGAGCGTACAGGCACAATCTTCAAGTGCCAAATAGTCCATGATCTTGACAAGCAGTCACAAACAGAATCAAAATGAGTGGCAGCTGCTTCCTACTCTCTCCAAGGGTAATCTTTGGAGTGGCCCAATAGCATTCTGGCTTAGCCCTGTCTCACATCCCAGATAAATATTTAGTGGGGGACATTTATTTAGACTGCCATTTTTAAGCCAGTTATAATAATAAAAAAATGTTGAGGAGTGAGAAGCAACATTTTTTTTAATTCCTAACAAGAATTCCTTGTTTTGGGACAGTACTGAGAGTTGAAGGCTTGAAGTGCTTTCTTTACAAGACTGGCATTCCAGTTCTCCTTATAACTCTGCAGAACATGTGAGTTTGATCCTTTCTTGGCTTTTTTAAATGCCTGTTCCCTCTACAAAGTCTCCTACATCACTGTGGATGCAGACAATGTCCACATTCAATGGCTCTTCTGTCACCTAGGGACTTTAACATGTGATCACTTGATTGCAGTCTATTGGAGATTTGCTATGTTCCTATGCAGCCGTGCCACAGGCAGGGCTCCATAGGAAATTCGTTATGGCAGGCCTCTGACCATACAGAAGGCATGGGGCTAGCATAGTAACCAAACAGCAACCTTGATCTCAGTGCAGGGCTGCCATTGGGGCCCCGGCAACACAGCGCTCCCAGGATAAGACCTTTGAGATGCCAAGTTTGCAATCGATCACAGCATCTGTGGATTTAAAAGTCTGTGGTTGGTGTTATCAATGATGAACTTCCCTCCTGGGACCTGCTGTGTAAAATACTGGCATCTTTAAAGGCCGAGATCCACCGTACATGTATGGTGAATGTCAGGAAAGAGTTAAGTATTTTTTTGTATTTTCATTGTGTATTCCATCAATGTACCTATATGAGGGTATATGTAATATGCAAATAGTGGCCCAATAGGCGGTGCTGTTGACATAGTTCTCTTTCTTGGGAGATACCTCTTTGCATATTCATTTCTCATGCAGCATTCAAAATAAGTCTCCATACCATGGAGTACTTCCAGTAAGTTTCCACACATGACTGGTCATCCTGCCTAGGGGGTGTATGCAAGTAATGGTTTAGAAAGGAAAAAAAAAAATCAGCATTTCTGTGACTGTTTTTTGCATTAAGAGTGTGGTAAAAAAAAAAAATAAATAACTTTATTTTATGGGTCCATTTGGTGATACCAAATACAGTATTTTTTCATTAGTACTTTTGCACAATAAAATCTTTTTTTACCTTTTATGGAGAAATGAATTTTTGTATTATATTCTAAGACTGATATCTTATTATTTTTCCTTAGCAATGATCAGTCAGAGCTCTTTATGCCATGTTTTCTAATACAAAAAAGCAGAGCTCCCATCGTAATCTTGTGGGTTCATTAAACCATGCCAAGGAGATCATCATGACTGATACACATAACAATCTTGAGTATTTACACATTTATAATGAAAACAATAACAAGAAAAAAGCAAAATTTAGCCAACTAAGAGAAGCCATAGGCCTAACTAACTGGGACAAAGTCCTCAAAAATAAAAATACAGCCACAAAATGGGATATTTTTAAAAGCATCCTAATATCTAATTGTGAGAGGTACATACTTTATGGGAATAAAAGGTTAAGGAACAAGAAAAAAACAATGTGGATAAACAGAACTGTAAAGAAAGCAATAAATGAGACACAGAAAGCATTTAAATCAGAAAAACAGAAGGGAAGCGAGGAAGCATTGAAAAACTATAAGGAAACAAATTGTATTTGTCTTTTACATATTCTAACAGCCAAACTAGAGACCAAGAGATTAATCGCCAAAGAGAGTAAAACTAACCCTTAAATGTTCTTTAACCCCTTGGCGTATTTAGACGTTACTGTACGTCCAAAATGCAAGTAAGTTGCGGCATCTGGACGTACAGTGACGTCCAAACTGCTTACCGGGACTGTGACACTATAAAGTGTCACAGCCCCGGAGTCTCCGTTCTCCCGGAGAGCAGAGACCTCGGGGAAGTCGGCAAGGGACCAATCAGAGTGGTCCCTTGCCGGCAAGCACCCTGATCCAGCGCTTCATTGTTAAAATGCCAGTTTCAGGCTGCGATCTCCACTCTGGAGATCGCAGCCTGAAACCAGGTAAGATGTCTCCTGTTTCATCATTCATTATAACAACCCCCCCCCCCCTTGTAGTGCCCCCCCCCTTTGTAGTCTTCCCCATCGGTTGCCTCCTTCTGCCCCCACCTGCGCTGTATTATGTGATGGCAGCGGCTCAGGATCAGAGCCGCTGCCATCAGCAGAGAGTGTGAGCTGGCACCGATTTCAGTTGTTTAACCCCATAGATGCTACGGTCAGTAGCCACCTGCAGCATCCATGGGGTTAAGAGGGAGCTCCCTCTCTCTGCCATCGGGCCGCCGCTGCTGCAGTGGCAGCGGCCTGATGGTTACCATGGCAACCGGACGGTTTACAAAAATGTCCTGGCTGCCATGTACCTCAGGGTCTGATCAGCCTTAGTGTAGCACTCATACAGTGCATTGCAATAGATGACTATTGCAAAGCACTGTATAGCCATCAAGCCCACTGGATGTTCAAGATCCAAATGGGTCTTGATAAATTAAAAAAAAAAATGTAAAAAGAAAGTTAAAAAAAAGTGTAAAAAGAAAGTAAAAAAAGTAAAAAAAAAAAAAAGAAAAAGTACACATATTAGGTATCGCCACATCCGTATCAACCGGCTCTATAAAAGCATCACATGGTCCACCCCGCCAGGTGTACGCAAAATTTTTTTTTTTTTTTTAAAAAAAAGCTATACCAAAACAGCCATTTTTTGTCACCTTGCCTCACAAAAAAGTGTAATAGCAGGCGATCAAAAAGGTGTATTTACCCCAAAATGGTACCAATCAAACCGTCATCTCGTCCCGCAAAAAATGAGCCTCTACCTGAGACAATCGCCCAAAAAATAAAAAAACTACAGCTCTCTGACTATGAAGACATTAAAACACGATTTTTTTGTTTCAAAAATGATATTATTGTGTAAAACTTAAATAAATAAAGTATACATGTTAGGTATCGCCACGTCCGAAACAACCTGCTCTACAAAAATATCACATTATCTCTGCCCTCAGGTGAACACCGTTAAAAAAATAAATAAAAACTGTCTAAAAAAAGCCATTTTTTGTTACATTTCATCACAAAAAATGTAATACAAAGCGATCAAAAAAGCGTATGCCCCCAAAAATAGTACCAATCTAACAGTCATCTCATCCCGCAAAAAATGAGCCCCTACCTGAGACAATCATCCAAAAAATAAAAAAGCACACTACAGCTCTCTGACTATGGAGACACTAAAACATGATTTTTTTTTGTGCTTCAAAAATATTGTGTAAAACTTAAATAAATAAAAAAAAAGTATACATATTAGATATTGCCCCGTCCGTAATGACTTGCTCGTGTGCCTGTACAGCAGTTTACGATCACAAATGGGGCATTTCTGTAAACTACAGAATCAGGGTAATAATTATTAAATTTTCTTTGGCAGTTAACCCTTGCTTTATTCTCGGAATAAAATGATTTATATGGAAAATCTGCCAAAAAAGTGAAATTCGGAAATTTTGGCTACATTTTCCTTTAATTCTTGTGGAACACCTAAAGGGTTAATAACGTTTGTAAAATCAGTTTTGAATACCTTGAGGGGTGTAGTTTCAAAAATGGGGTAATTTTTGGGTGGTTTCTATGATGGAAGCCTCACAAAGTGACTTCAGACCTGAACTGGTCCTTACAAAGTGGGTTTTGGAAATTTTGTGAAAAATTTCAAGATTTGCTTCTAAATTTCTAAGCCTTCTAACATCCCAAAAAAATAAAATGTAATTTTCAAAATGATCCAAACCTGAAGTAGACACATAGGGAATGTAAAGTAATAACTATTTTTGGAGGTATTACTATGTATTTTAAAAGTAGAGAAGTTGACATTTGGAAATTTGCTAATTTTTCAAAATTTTTGGTAAATTTGGTATTTTTTTTATAAATAAGAATGAAATATTTTGACTCAAATTTACCACCGTCATGAAGTACAATAAGTGACGAGAAAACAATCTCAGAATGGCCTGAATAAGTAAAAGCGTTTTAAAGTTATCACCACAAAAAGTGAGACATGTCAGATTTGCTAAAAATGGCCTGGTCTTTAAAGGGAACCTGTCATCTCCGAAACACCCCCTGAACTAGAGTAAGCGGGGTATAGTGTAAGTGGTGCTGAATCCAAATATGTAAGTTTTATCTTCATACTCACTTCCATTCTGATGCTGCGCTCCTACAAACATGCAGTAAAATGCACTCACTGGACTCCAGTGCTCACTCACATAATGGAGAGGATTTAAAGAAGAGTCCTCTCAATTAATTATAAAGCTGGTTTGTGGGAGCACAGCGTTGGAATGGAAGTGAGTATGAGAGAGTAGTAGATAAAACTTATATAATCGGATTCAGCATCACTTACATTATACACCGCTTACTCTAGTTCAGGGAGTGTTTCGGAGATGACAGGTTCCCTTTAAGGCCAAAACAACCTGCAGCGTCAAGTGGTTAATTATATAAATGGTAAAAAGTATAAACCTGAAGGTGTCTGCCCCTTACAGAATAATGAGGGGGGAGTTGCAGAGAGCGATGAGGAAAAAGCAAAGCTACTAAATATCTTTTTCTCCACTGTATTCACTGAGGAAAATAAACAAGGATGAAATGCAGAATATAAAAGTAAATTCCCCATTAAAAGTGCCCTGTCTGACCCAGGAAGAAGTAGAGCTGTGTCTTAAAAAGATTAAAATAGACAAATTGCCTGGACTGGATGGCATACACCCCCGTATCCTAAGAGAATTAGGTAATGTCATCGCCAGACCCTTATTTCTGATATTTAAGGACTCTATACTGACAGGCCGTGTTCTACAGGATTGGTGCATGGCAAATGTGGTGCCAATATTCAAATAGGGTTCAAATAGAGCCCGGTTATAGTTATAGGCCGGTAAGTTTAACATCTGTCGTGGGTAAAGTGTTTGAGGGTTTTCTAAGAGATGCTATCTTGGAGTACCTCAATGAAAATAAGCATATTACTCCATATCAGCATGGCTTTATGAGGGATCGGTCATGTCAAACCAATTTAATCAGTTTCTATGAGGAGGTAAGTTCTAGACTGGGCCGCGGCAAATCAATGGATGTCGTATATCTGGACTTCTCCAAAGCATTTGACATGGTACCTAATAAAAGGTTAGTACATAAAATGAGAATGCTTGGCCTGGGAGAAAATGTCTGTATGTGGGTAAGTAACTGGCTCAGTGATAGAAAACAGAGGGTGGTTATTAATGGTACATACTCAGATTGGGTCACTGTAACTAATGGGGTACCACAGGGGTCAGTATTGGGCCCTATTCTCTTCAATATATTTATTAATGATCTTGTAGAAGGCTTGCACAGTAAAATATAAATTTTTGCAGATGACACTAAACTGTGTAAAGTAATTAACACAGAAGAGGACAGTACACTGCTACAGATGGATCTGGATAGACTGGAGGCTTGGGCAGAGAAGTGGCAGATGAGGTTTAACACTGACAAATGTAAGGTTATGCATATGGGAAGGAATAATGCAAGTCACCAGTGCATACTAAATGGTAAAATATTGGGTAACTCTGACATGGAAAAGGACCTAGTAATTTTAGTGAACAGCAAACTAAGCTGTAGAAACCAGTGTCAGACAGCTGCTGCCAAGGCCAATAAGATAATGGGTGGCATCAAAAGAGGCATAGATGCCTGTGATGAGAACACAGTCCTGCCACTTTACAAATCACTAGTCAGACCACACATGGAGTACTGTGTACAGTTCTGGGCTCCTGTGAACAAGGCAGACATAGCAGAGCTGGAGAGGGTTCAGAGGAGGGCAACTAAAGTAATAACTGGAATGGGTGGACTACAGTACCCAGAAAGATTATCAAAATTAGGCTTATTCACTTTAGAAAAAAGACAAGTGAGGGGAGATCTAATAACTGTATAAATATATCAGAGGTCAGTACAGAGATCTCTCCCATGATCTATTTATCCCCAGGACTGTGACTGTGACGAGGGGACATCCTCTGCGTCTGGAGGAAAGAAGGTTTGTACACAAACATAGAAGAGGATTCTTTATGGTAAGAGCAGTGAGACTATGGAACTCTCTGCCTGAGGAGGTGGTAATGGTAAGTTCACTAAAAGAGTTCAAGAGAGGCCTGGATGTATTTTTGGAGGGTAATAATATTACAGGTTATAGTTACTAGAGATGGGTCGTTGATCCAGGGAGTAATTCTGATTGCCTGATTGGAGTCGGGAAGGAATTTTTTTTCCCTAAAGTGAGGAACATTGGCTTCTACCTCACAGGGGTTTTTTTGCCTTCCTCTGGATCAACTTGTAGGAAAACAGGCCGAACTGGACGGACAGATGTCTTTTTTCGTCCTTATAAACTATGTCACTATGTTACTAATTGACTTCAATGGCTTTCAGAGGTTTTTGTGTCATAATATCACAGTATGACACTGAAGTTTAGACCTGCTACATCTCTATATCCATCATGAGGCAGAATCTAGCACCTGCTCATGAAAGACCCATGTAATGGGGCGTTAAAGGCAGCCAACTTGCCTGAGCAATTGTTAATACCATTTAGAAATATGCTTCACAGCAGCCGCATATGTCATAAAATGGCTGCACAAACTTGCAAGCTACTCACCAGGCTTGCAGCAGGCATCCCCAAGTAGTCATAAATCCATATGTAGCTTAAAGTGTAAATGTCATTTCAGTTTATTTTTAATATTGTGTAGCGGATGCTGAACATTTATGTAATGTACTTTATTAGTGAAATATGTTTTCTTGTACTAGAAAACAGAGGGGGTCATTTATTGTCAGATATACACCAATTTACTGGAGTATATCTGTTGCAGGTTGCAGCGTAAAGGTTATTTGCTCTGCAATCTGCGACTTTTCCCTGCTCACGCCAAGTCTAAAAAAGGGGATGGGATGTGGGCGGGCCAGCTGACCCGTTTCATTAATCATTTTCTACACCTGTTTTAGCCATAGAAAATGGCCTATATTGAAGCCAGCAATACATTTGGACCAGGTGGAGGATGTGCCAAAAGTTATGTAGAAGCCAGTGCCTCTTCATAACTTTGGCAGATCCACCGCCAGCACAGGGATCATTAAGACCAGCGTCTACAACATCAGTCTTAATAAAGGAACTCTAGAGTATACAGAGTCTTCTTAGCAAAGCTCTAATTGAGAATGGCTACAGCGTGTCAGTCTTTCAGTTGTATTGGGTGCTTAAGACGCCTGTGTGCAGTGGCGTAACTAGAAATAACTGGGCCCCACAGCAAATTTTTGAACGGCCCCCACCCCAGCAAATTCTTTGCAACCCCCACTCCTGTGGCTAGTCAAGATCGCTTTCTCAGATGAGGCCCGTCAGCTGCTCAGTCCATTTCCTACAGTGTGTTCATGTATAATGTCATTTTATAATACTGTTGAGGGGGTCCTGACAATAAAATCTTTTAGTCCTCCTGCTGGGCGGGCCCCAAATCAGTGACTTCCTCTGCTTCCCCAATAGCAGGGATGCCCAAACTACGGCCTTCCAGCTGTTGCAAAACTACAACTCCAAGCATGCATGGACAGCCTACAGCTATTAGGGCGTGCTGGAAGTTGTAGTTTTGCAACAGCTGGAGGGCTGCAGGTTGAGCATCCCTGGCCTTTAGCTATGCCCCTGTCTGTGTGTAACAAGTCAGATAGGCAGGGTGATGGGTAGTGTCGGTACATGCACACATTCAGGGACTAAAGTGGTGACAGAAGTCAGGCTGGTAGCCGGAAGTATGTTACACACGGGTGAAAGGGCTCAATGAAACACTGAAGACAGACTCTCCTTAGCAATGATCAGTCAGAGCTTTGCTAAGGAGACTCTTCACATCCTGTTTTCTAATAGAAAACAAGCATATTTCCCTAATAAAATGTATTACAATAATGTTTAGCATCCCTCACCCTACACTATATTAACCCTTTCTACCCCGGAGGTTTTTTCGGTTTTGCGTTTTCGTTTTGCGCTCCCTGCCTTGATACAGCCATAACTTTTTAAAATTTTTCTGTTCACATAGCTGTATGATGGCTTGTTTTTTTGCGGGACAAGTTGTACTTTCCAACGCCGCCATTTAATATTGCATATGGTGTAGTGGGAAGCGGAAAAAAAATCCAAATCGGGGGAAATTGCAAAAAAAAAAAAAACGCAATTCCGCCACAGTTTTACGGGTTTTTTTATTTACGGCATTCGATGTGCGTTAAAACTCACCAGTTACTTTCATTCTACTGGTCAGTAGGAATCAGGCGATAACTAATATGTATAGTTTTTCTTGCATTTTGAGAGTGATAAAAAAATTATAAAGTTGAACTTTTTTTTTTTTCAGTTCTTGACCCCTATAACTTTTTGGTATTTATGTGTACGGAGCTGTATGGGGGCTCAGTTTTTGCAGGGCGATCTGAACTTTTTATTGACACCATTCTGAGGTGTGTATGACTTTTTGATCCCTTTTTATTTAATTAAAAAAAAAAAAACGACAAAAAATGGTGAATCGGCCATTTTGACGCTTTTTTCCTTTTCGCTTTTTCCGTATGGGAAATATTTTTTTAGATTTTTATAATATGGGCGTTTTCGCACACGGCGATACCCATGATGTGTATTTTTTTATTTTTTTAATAGTTTTATTTTTATTTTCGGGAAAGGGGGGTGATTTGAACTTTTACGTTTAGTTTTTTTTTAAACTTTATTTTTTAATTTTTTTTACACTTTTTATAGTTCCCATAGGGAACTATAAGAAGCAATCATCTGATTGCTTATATCATAGACTCCAATGCACTTACATTGGAGTCTATGATGATTTTAGTGCTTTCCTATGGAGCCCTATTACAGGCAAGGGCTCTATAGGAAAGCCTATGCAGCAGCCTCCTGTCATTTACTATGAAAGGGGCTGCTGCAGGCACGCTCCGGCTCCTCCGATCGCCACACGGGGGAGCCGGAGCAACACCGGAAGCATGCGCTGGCCGCTGCACCAGAGGGGTTAAATGTCCGTGATCGGCATTACTGCCGGTCGCGGACGTTAGCCGCGGGTGCCTGCTAGTGGGATATGCAGGTCACCTGTGGCCATCACGCAGGAGGAGTGTGCAGGAGCGGGCGCCATCTTTAAAGTCCCGGCCAGCGCCGTATGAAGGGGTTAAAAATGAACTGAAAGGAGTTAAAGGAAGCCTGTCACCTTGTTTTTGCTGAGTAAATGAAGGGTGTCAACTAGTGCTAGTAGAGACTTTTAAATTACTATCTTTCTTAGAGGCAATTCACATATCTAGTTATTTCAAAGCTGGATTTGCTGCAGATTCTGTGCAAAAATGGCCATGGCCACATGGAAACTACCTTCCCATTGTTTTCAATGGAAGGCCGCAATGCTGTTCTTATGCAGCTGAGTTTTATTGACATGTCCCCAAGAAAGATCACGCCCTTTGTATGCCAAGTCACGGCTATAAACCGTGGCCTCCCACTGAAAACAATGGCAGGAGGTCTCATTCCTGCCCTGAAGAAGTCTACTGCACCTGTGCCTCTGCCTCAGTTTCGCATGCGTGTGAAATTACAGGACTAGGCAAGAGCAGTTCTCAAAAGCCTGACTGTCAATAATAATCTTTATTTACATAGCACCAACATATTCCGCAGCGCTTTACAGTTCAGGGGTTCATGCACAAACAGTCATAAATAACATAGCAACAAGAGGAATGAGGACCCTGCTCACAAGAGCTTACAATCTATGAGGAGATCGGGATGACACAAAAGGTAAAAGTGCTTGTTTTGTACAATGGTCCAGCCATCTAGAGGAGCAGATATAAAGCTGCATGAGCCGGTCAGCAGCTGATATATGAAGTGATTCTGGGTGCATGGATGCGATGGAGAGTTTGATGGAGGATCGGGTTCAGGAAATGATAAATGGGCTGTATGGAGAAGTGTTAGGTCAGGGGATGTGTTTTAGAGAGCGCTTAAAACTGTGTACAGTACAGACCAAAAGTTTGGACACACCTTCTCATTCAAAGAGTTTTATGTATTTTCATGACTATGAAAATTGTAGATTCACACTGAAGGCATCAAAACTATGAATTAACACTTGGAATTATATACTTAAAGGGGTATTCTCATCTTAGACAATGGGGGCATATCGCTAGGATATGCCCCCATTGTCTTATAGGTGCGTGTCCCACCGCTGGGACCCGCACCTATATCCAGAACGGAGCGGGGAGCGCTGCGCCTGGAGGACCCCGGGTTTCCGGGGGTCCGGCCACCACCAGGCGCAGGTCCCCACTCCACTCATAGAAACGAATGGGAGCCGGGCAGTGCATGCGCGGTGCGCTCCCATTCATTTCTATGGAGCCGACGAAAGTAGCCGAGCCAGCGCTCGGCTATTTTCGGCAGCCCCATAGAAATGAATGGAGGGCGGCTGCGCATGCGCAGTGCACCCTCATTCAGTTCGGGGGCTCCGTTCTGGATATAGGTGCGGGTCCCAGCGGTGGGACCCGCACCTATAAGACAATGGGGGCATATCCTAGCGATATGCCCCCATTGTCTAAAATGAGAATAACCCTTTAACAAAAAAGTGTGAAACAACTGAAAATATGTCTTATATTCTAGGTTCTTCAAAGTAGCCACCTTTTGCTTTGATTACTGCTTTGCTCACTCTTGGCATTCTCTTGATGAGCTTCAAGAGGTAGTCACCTGAAATGGTTTTCACTTCACAGGTGTGCCCTGTCAGGTTTAATAAGTGGGGTTGGGACCATGAGTTGTGTTGGGCAGAAGTCAGGTGGATACACAGCTGATAGTCCTACTGAATAGACTGTTAGAATTTGTATTATGGCAAGAAAAAAGCAGCCAAGTAAAGAAAAACGAGTGGCCATCATTACTTTAAGAAATGAAGGTCAGTCAGTCTGAAATATTGGGAAAACTTTGAAAGTGTCCCCAAGTGCAGTCGCAAAAACCATCAAGCACAAAGAAACTGGCTCACATGAGGACCGCCCCAGGAAAGGAAGACCAAGAGTCACCTCTGCTGCGGAGGATAAGTTCATCCGAGTCACCAGCCTCAGAAATCGCAGGTTAACAGCAGGTCAGATTAGAGACCAGGTCAATGTCACACAGAGTTCTAGCAGCAGACACATCTCTACAACATCTGTTAAGAGGAGACTGTGTGCAGCAGGCCTTCATGGTAAAATAGCTGCTAGGAAACCATTGCTAAGGACAGGCAACAAGCAGAAGAGACTTGTTTGGGCTAAAGAACACAAAGAATGAACATTAGACCAGTGGAAGTCTGTGATTTGGTCTGATGAGTCCAAATTTGAGATCTTTGGTTCCAACCACCATGTCTTTGTGCGATGCAGAAAAGGTAAACGGATGGACTCTACATGCCTGGTTCCCACCGTTAAGCATTGAGGAGGAGGTGTGATGGTGTGGGGGTGCTTTGCTGGTGACACTGTTGGGGATTTATTCAAAATTGAAGGCATACTGAACCAGCATGGCTACCACAGCATCTTGCAGCGGCATGCTATTCCATCCAGTTTGCGTTTAGTTGGACCATCATTTATTTCTCAACAGGACAATGACCCCCAAACACACCTCCAGGCTGTGTAAGGGCTATTTGACCAAGAAGGAGAGTGATGGGGTGCTACGCCAGATGACCTGACCTCCACAGTCACCAGACCTGAACCCAATCGAGATGGTTTGGGGTTAGCTGGACCGCAGAGTGAAGGCAAAAGGGCCAACAAGTGCTAAGCATCTCTGGGAACTCCTTCAAGACTGTTGGAATACCATTTCAGGTGACTACCTCTTGCTCTGCTCTCATAGCTGTGTGACTGGACATACAAACACTTTGGGCTCGAAAAGGTTTTGACCAGCAGGGAAGTCACCTAAAGGACAGCATCAATACCACTACTACCAAAGCCATTACAGTATTGTATCATCGCTTGTTGCTGTACTTGGGTCAAATAAACCCACGTTGATTCAAATCACCTTACCTACGTTTGAATCCATCTAGCCTGAGCTTCTGCCGGTCCGGTCTGCTCCACTGCTTGGATACGAAGGTAGGAAAGTCACATAGCCGCTATCAGTTACACCTTCATTCGCCTTCATATGGGGACAGAACATTCACTGCCTGGCCCTGTGAATCAAAGTGCAGAAAGCATGGCAGTTGCAGAGAGAGCAGAGCCTCTAGGTGTAATGGCAGCATCCCCATTACCCATAGAGGCTCATTTGCAGATATTAAAACTTCATTTTTCTCATCAATGTGGGCAGATATGAAAATGAGACCAACACAGATTTCTTCAGCTGCCAAGTGCACGTGTAACAGGTCAGCAAGTTTCATAGGTACAAGTCTGCTGATAGATGCCATTTAACACTATGTTTAGTTTATTAAGCAAAAACAATTGATTCCTGTCTTGTGAAAATTGATTGCAGCATTCCCAAGAAAAAAAGACTTTTATTCTTTATGTAAATGAGAGCCTCAGTGCTCCAAAGGGACTGGCCAGCACTGGAAAGCTGGGGAGCTAAAGTGCACCGAGGGGTTAGGCCCCACCTCTCAGTGCATGAAAGCCCTGATTTGCATAAAGAATAATAGGCTTTTTTTCTCAGGTACTTGGTAACTGATTTTCACGAGACAGGTGTCATTGTAATCAACTCTACCGGTCAGTATGCCTGGTTTAATAGGGTTGATTCTGGTGATAGGTGCTCTTTGCCAACTTTCAAAGTACCTTAAAAGAAAACAGCAGATAACAGGTACATATGTCTTGAAAGTATGGGATTATCTGATGTATTCTGGCGGCTCACATAACTGACATGAGTACACTGAGACATTGTTGAAATTGTGCCACAATTTGGCACATCTCTGTTTTAGAGACATCCACGATGCCTGGTCTGACATGGCATGGCGAGTGGCCTAAGATGTAAACTTCTGCCCCAAATTGTGCCACAATTCTAACTAAACCAACCAACTGGTGGAATAAAGTTAGATTTGATGCTTGACTAGACACTTTTTTATTCATCCAGCATAAGCCATTGCGATAAATTTGGTGCCTGCTGCCTACAAGATTAGTTAATCTGCCCCATTGACTTTTATGGTAGAGTCTTCTGGGCATATTCTACAAAGAGGTATCTCCCAGAGAAAGAACAGACTTGTCATCGCCACCTATTGGAAGCCGCTCAATATAGGTCAAAGTTCAAACTTTTTACCCAGCTCTGAAACATGACAAGTGAAAATGGTCAAATCATGTCTCTGTCCACAGTGTTTGGCTCTCATCACTACGGAGTGAGGTGCCTTGAACACAGCTTGTTTAATTGCCCAGCCCTAGTTTTACCTGTTGTAAGTGTCCCCCTACACTTACAACAGGTGAAACTAGGGCTGGGCAATTAAAAAATTAATTTGAATTCACCCTTTTGGTGCCCGACAATGTTTTATTAATAACAAAAAACAAAAAAAAGCAATTTTATGGTTTGGAGTGCTGTATGAAGGCAGGTCCGTTTAGTCCCTTCTGCTCACGTCATTAATCCTGGCATGGGCGGCAGGGACTAAGAGACCCCATGCAGGCTGGCTGACACAGTGCTCCGCATCACCATGGAAGCCTACCACGGACTGTAGCCCCCGGGTCTGTCATGACTGTGTGCCTATTAGACTGTGCCACATAGCTATTGGTATATAAGGTACATCAGTGCCTTATAAAAGTGGTGTCCCCTAGTGGGAATAAAAAAAATAATAATTAAAAGGTAAAAAAAAGTTTATTAAAAAAAATTAAACCACTTTAAGTGGTTTTAATTTGTAAGGCTACTTACACACTAGCCTTTTTGCTGGATCCAACAGGGTTCAGCAAAAACGCTTCCGTTACTGATAATACAATCGTCTGCATCAGTTATGAACGGATCCGGTTGTATTATCTTTAACATAGCCAAGACAGATCCGTCATGAATTGTCAGAGAAAACGGATCCGTCTTGCTCTGCATCCCAGGACGGAAAACAAACCGCAGCAGCCGGTATGGGAACACAACCAAACAGAACAGAATGCAACGGAATGCATTTTGGAGCATTTTTTTTTGTTCGTTTGTTACGTTTTGTCCCCATTGACAATGAATGGGGACAAAACGGAAGGGTTTTTTCTGGTATTACGACCCTATGACGGATCTCAATACCAGAAAATAGAAACACTAGTGTGAAAGTAGCCTTAAAGTGGGAAAAAAACACATCTATGGTATTGTGCAGTGTTTGCTACAACCCATATAATAATGTTCTTAAATCACCACATGAACAACATTATAAAAAACACAAAAAAGACAGTTTTCTTTCCTACCGCTTCAAAAAATATATAATGTTAATCAGTAAGTCCCATATACCAAAAAATGGTACCAATGAAAACTACATCTCATTCTGCATAAAAAAACAACAACAATAAACTCATGTATGGCTATATCCACGAATGAATAAGTTCTCTGGCTTCATGGAATGTAGTGACATTGCCACTATGTATCCATACACAGCTGGTTTCCTGAAAGCATCCAAGGCACATCACTCAGGCACCCAAAATCCTACTCCATGTTGATGAGAGGCAAGTACCCCAAAACAGCTGCCTTCAAATGAATATATGGCTTGGCTTAGTTTATTTTTGAGTGTGCAGAAATGTTAGTCTAGATGTTTTGTGTAGGTTACCTTGTGCTGTATGTCATGCTCTTATACTACGTATGGTGATTATTATTTAGTGTGTGCTACTTCATAGCTTACGCTGTGTCACAATACAAAGTGTTTTTGACTACTGTCAATAAAAAAGTGTCTGTTGATGGATATCGTAGCTATTTCCCTTGTCATGTACCAAGGCTTGCTAAAAATTAGAAAATTGACTTATAGGGAGCCACTTACAATAGGTGGAACTAGTGAGGTGGTTATCTTTGTCAGGGAGATACTTCTTTGCATATTTTACCATGGCTACATACACAGATGGTCTCCTTAACAAAAGCCAGTACCTTCCCTAAGTTGGGTCCAAGGCTTCTTACCCGGAGTCAGCCAGCTAGAATACTACATTTACTGATGAGCAGCAAGTACCTGAATACAACTGTCTGTGGCTGCATATATAGCTTAGCTAATTTCCTAATTATATTTCAAGGCTTAATGAAAAGTTGAACAGTGACTTATAGGGAGACGCTTCCAATAGGTGGCACCAGCAATGTGGTTCACTTTCTTTGGGAAATACCCATTTCCATATAATTTTTCCATAGAGCATTGCCAATAAGTCTCCATGCAGTTGTTTTTTCTTAACCACTTCCCATCCGGGCCATTTACCCCCTTCCTGACCAGGCCTAATTTTGCAAATCTGACATGTGTGACTTCATGTGGTAATAACTTTGGAACACTTTTACTTATCCAAAAGTTAACAAAAATGTGAAAAAATTCACTGTTTTCTAAATTTGAATCTCTCTGCTTTTAAGACAGATAGTGATACCCCATAAAATCCTTTTTAATTTACATTCCCCATATGTCTACTTTATGTTGGCATCATTTTGGTAGTGTCATTTTATTTTTTTAGGACAGTAGAAGGTTTAGAATTTTAGACGCAATTTTTGCAAATTTGCAAAATCAACTTTTTTAAGGACCAGTTCAGTTCTGAAGTCAGTTTGTGAGGCTTACATAATAAAAACCACCCGTAAATTACTCCATTTTAGAAACTACACCCCTCAAACTATTCAAAACTGGTTTTAGAAATGTTGTTAACACTTTAAGTATTCCATAGGAATTAAAGCAAAATAGATGTGAAATTTAAAAATTTCACTTTTTTTTGCAGATTTTCCATTTTAATCATTTTTTTCCTGTAACACATCAAGGGATAACAACAAAACAAAACTCAATATTTATTACCCCTGATTCTGCAGTTTGCAGAAACACCCCACATGTGGTCGTAAACTGTTATTTGGGGATACGTCAGGGCTCAGAAGGGGAGGAGCAGCATCTGCATTTTCTAACATGGAATTTTTTGTCATGTCGAGTGATAACTTTTTAATTTTTTTGTGGACTGAGCTGCGTGAGGTCTTATTTTTTGCGGGACAATCTGTGCTTTTTATTGGCACCATTTTGGGGTACATCCGCCTTTCTGATCACTTTTTAATCTAATTTTTGGGAGGTTAACTAAAAAAAAAGCAGTTTAGGGGCATTTTTCTATTTTTTTTTTTACACCATTCACTTGATGGGGTAGATCATGTGATATTTTTGTAGAGCCAGTTGTTACGGATGCAACGATACCAAATATGTCTATTTTTTTAAATTTTTTTTTACGTTTTACACAATAAGAGCATTTTTAGAAAAAAAATCATGTTTTTGTGTTGCAATTTTTTAAGAGCCATTTTTTTCATTTTTCGAGCTATGATCTTGGGTGGGGGCTCATTTTTGCGGGATGAGGTGATGTTTTTATTGCTATCATTTTGGGATGCATACGACTTTTTGATTGTTTGATATTATGTTTTTTGGTAGGTGAGGCGACAAAAAAAAGCTGTTTTGGCCAAATTTTTATTAGATTTTTTTTACGCAGTTCACTCGATGGGGTAGATCATGTGATATTTTTATAGAGCCGGTCGTTTCGGACGCGGTAATACCAAATATGTCTATTCTATTTATTTATTTTTATTTGTAACATTTTTTTAATGACATATTTGGGGGGGGAATATATTTTTTTATATATATGTGTTTTTTTTTATATATAATACTCTATTTTTTTTATTATTATTATATTATTTTTTTATTTTTTATTTTACACTTTGTGTCCCCCATAAGGTCATACAAGACCTCAGGGGGACATTTAACTTCACTTATTTATTTATTTTTTTTTTTACACTTGATTTCTCCTGTAACTGGGGCTGACATAGTAGCCCAAGTTACAGGGGAAATACATCCCCAGAGAGGCTGTACAGCATAATACTATGCTGTACAGCCTCAGTGCAGGGCTGATCGGGTCTATGACAGACCCGGCAGCTCCTGCACACTCCCGGCCCCGGCGGTCAATAGCAGGAGCTGCAATAGCGCTGCAATAGCGCTTCCTGCTCTGTATACACAGCGCTCGGTGAGCGCTGTGTATACAGCGATCTACAAGGCAGGCGCCCCTGGGAACGGTCCCTGCCTTCTCTTTGGGGTACCCTGCTGTCACTGACAGCAGGTACCCACTGTACAGCTGCACGATTAGCGTGCAGCTGCTATTTCTGAATGGACGTTCAGAAACGTCCATTCAGAAATAAACAACCACTTCACGGACGTTTATAGTCAATGGGCGGACGTGAAGTGGTTAAAAGGGTTGCCCTGCTTTTTATAAGTCCTCAGATTCTCTAGATTCAAGTCAGACATGATCCCCACCTCTCGGTTCCATTTTCTTCGGTCAACTGCTGTTTTCGCTGCACTCCGGTCCTGCATTTAAACTTCAGCCATGGACAGAAGTTATGTGCACCACTGGAGCTAATGACTGGCTGCAGGAGTGACGTGTCCCCAAAAGTAGCATGACAATGGGTCATGTGCCTCTTGGGGAAACATAATGAAAGAACAGTGGCCCGAAGGTGCTGGAACCGAGCATCAATTCCACAGGTCTGACAGGAAAAGTGGAGAATTTGAAAACCTATAAAAAGTTGGACAACTCAGGCATACGCTGTGACATGTGCAGTGGTCACTGTACAGAAAGGGGGAGAAAGGGGGCTGTGTCTATTCTCCATTCCAGTGTGCTTAGATTTTTTTAAAATAACAGTGACATGGAAAATAAAAAACAAATTCCCCAAAAAATCTTTAAAACATGTTTAGCTTAAAAATTTTGAATTAAACAGTTAATTTTTGATGACACACACACTTGAAAACTGGAAACATTAAAAAAGTGGGCAAGAGTAAAATCTGCCAGACAGAAATAAGAGGATCGTTGTGTTGTCAAACTGTTATGCTTTGTTATACAGATCAAAGACCAGTCTGAGCTTTATGATAAACCTCCTCATCTATCAATGTCAACACCAAAAGGTAGAATCTGCCAGTTTTATCTGTAAAGATAACAACTTGACAGGTCTGTAACAAAAACATGGAACCTGAGATGCGTTTACCATCTAATATCAGCTAATATACTAAGTAACAAGTCAATATAGTTTATATATAAAACAATATACACTGTAGACCATACATATTATGAATTTTGCTACTATAGACATATAACACTCACTACTACAAAAACAAAAGTATTTGTATACAGACATATAATTTAGCCTCTTAAGGTTTTTTTTTTTGCTGACATGAGGGTTTGTTTTTTGTGGAATTTGGGGGGTACTATCTCTCCTTGGGGAGACAGCACCTTAATCAGTGTGAGGAGACTTATCATATCTTAAGGCCTATTTAAAGGATCGAACATTGACTTATAGGATAGCTGCCTTACATCTGCTGGCATTAGAGGCAGAGCTTGTTGAGAGCTCATTTGCATCTATTCATTCCCAGAATGCGAGAGTCTCATGCAGATTAAGGTGCTCTCTTCCCAATGAGAGATAGTACCCCCCAAATCCTGACTTAAGCATCTCACCCAGTTAAGCCAGTACTCTCTTCTCTGCACTGATGAGGGGCAATCACCCCAAAACAGCTGTCTGCAGATGAGGTGCAGGCTTATTTAATATCCGAGTCATGTCTCAAGGCTTATTTAAAGAGCTGTACATTGACTTACAGGATAGCTGCCTTACATCTGGTGGCATTAGTGGCAGAGCTTGTAGAGAGCTCATTTGCATCCCTTTATTCCCAGAATGCCAGAGGAGCATGTATGAGCTATAAGTCTCCTCATGCCGATTAAGGCACTCTCTTCCCAAGGAGAGATAGTACCCCCCAAATCCTGACTTAAGCATCTGACCCAGTTAAGCCAGTACTCTCTGCCCTCCACTGATGAGGTGCAATCACCCTGAAACGGCTGTCTCAAGATGAGTTGCTGGCTTATGTCTCAAGGCCTATTTAAAGGGTCAAACATTGACTTATCTGATAACTGCCTTACATCTGGTGGCATTAGAGGCAGAGCTTGTTAAGAGCACATTTGCATCCCTGTTTTGTGGAATGAATTGTCCTTTTTAATGGTACCATTCAATGTTTCATGTCACTTATTGCAAAATTGCATAAAGAAAATATTTGTGGAGTGGAAAAGAATACGCAACTCCACCATTGTTGTTTGAGTAATGTTTTTATAGTTAAAATGTAGTAAAAAATTACATGATGACCTTAGTCTATGGGTCAGTACAATTACAGTGATATCAAACTTATAAACTTTTTATGTTTTATTTATTTTAAAAAAATTAAAAACCTTTTCTTAAAAAAGTGTCTCACCATAGTCATACAGTACATACACCATACAGTAAATCTATTTTTCTTACAACAGATGTGGGTTGCCACTCATTTTCATCCTTCTCAAACAGCTGATTGTTGAGAGTCCTGAGTGTCGGACCCCCACTGATCAGATGCTGATGGCCAATCCAGATGACAAATAGTTTGTTAACCTCTTTAAGCTAAAACCAGAAAATGCCTTTAATGATACATCAAACAAATAAAAACATGGTATTTTCTATTTAGATATTTTCCCTGAGGCTCATTTTTAACACATTTTTGGTAAATAACTGGGTCTGAGAATAAACTACTTCTCTTACACCTCCCCATCTCTTTTTGGGCCTAGGCCTGTTTTTATTCTTGTCTTTCACTTCCTACCCTCCCAGCAGCTCCTTCTCAACCTGTGAAGGCCCCCATACCAGAGGCGTAGCTAGAGGTTCAGCACAGAGGGGGCAAAACATACTTGAGGGGTCTTCCCAAACGCATGTTTCCAACTTCACAGGCACATACTACTAATAGTGGTTATAATATTGTATTAGAAAGATGACTGTATAAATTGCTAGATCATCTATGCTGTTAAGTACAGTACAATAGACTTTCTACATACCCTAGTCTAAATACTCTACCACATAATGCAGTAAAATATAGGAGTAATAGGAGTCAAAAACAAGGGGACTCCTATGTTAAAGGAAACCTGTCCTCAGTTTTTACATCACTAAACTAACAGTCCCCTGCCCCCATCAGACCTCAGATCAGCTTAGTGTGCCCCCCATCAGACCTCAGATCAGCATATTGTGCCCCCATCAGACCCCAGATCAGCAGAATGTGCCCCCATCAGACCTCAGATCATCAGAATGTGCCCCCATCAGACCTCAGATCAGCTTAATGTGCCCCCATCAGACCTCAGATCAGCTTACTGTGCCCCCATCAGACCTCAGATCAGCGTATTGTGAAGCCATCAGACCTCAGATCAGCGTATTGTGCCGCCATCAGACCTCAGATCAGCGTATTGTGCCCCCATCAGACCTAAGATCAGGGTATTGTGCCCCCATCAGACCTAAGATCAGCGTATTGTGCCCCCATCAGACCTCAGATCAGCAGAATGTTCCCCCATCAGACCTCAGATCATCTGAATGTGCCCCCATCAGACCTCAGATCATCAGAATGTGCCCCCATCAGATCTCAGATCAGCAGAATGTGCCCCCATCAGACCTCAGATCAGCAGAATGTGCCCCCATCAGACCTCAGATCAGCAGAATGTGCCCCCTATCAGACCTCAGATCAGCAGAATGTGCCCCCTATCAGACCTCAGATCAGCAGAATGTGCCCCCATCAGACCTCAGATCAGCAGAATGTGCCCCCATCAGACCTCAGATCAACAGAATGTGCCCCATAGACCTCAGATCAGCAGAATGTGTCCCCATCAGACCTCAGATCAGCAGAATGTGCCCCCATCAGACCTCAGATCAGCAGAATGTGCCCCCTTTAGACCTCAGATCAGCAGAATGTGCCCCCTTTAGACCTCAGATCAGCAGAATGTGCCCCCATCAGACCTTAGATCGTCAGAATGTGCCCCCATCAGACCTCAGATCAGCGTATTATGCCCCCATCAGACCTCAGATCAGCGTATTATGCCCCCATCAGACCTCAGATCATCAGAATGTGCCCCCATCAGACTTCAGATCATCAGAATGTGCCCCCATCAGACCTCAGATCAGCAGAATGTGCCCCCATCAGACCTCAGATTAACAGAATGTGCCCCCATCAGACCTCAGATCAGCAGAATGTGCCCCCATTAGACTTCAGATTGGCTTAATGTGCCCCATCAGACCTCAGATCAGCGTATTGTGCCCCCATCAGACCTAAGATCAGCGTATGTGCCCCATCAGACCTCAGATCAGCAGAATGTTCCCCCATCAGACCTCAGATCATCAGAATGTGCCCCCATGAGACCTCAGATCATCAGAATGTGCCCCCATCAGATCTCAGATCAACAGAATGTGCCCCATCAGACCTCAGATCAGCAGAATGTGCCCCCTATCAGACCTCAGATCAGCAGAATGTGCCCCCTATCAGACCTCAGATCAGCAGAATGTGCCCCCATCAGACCTCAGATCAGCAGAATGTGCCCCCATCAGACCTCAGATCAGCAGAATGTGCCTCCATCAGACCTCAGATTAACAGAATGTGCCCCCATCAGACCTCAGATCAGCAGAATGTGCCCCATCAGACCTCAGATAAGCAGAATGTGCCCCATCAGACCTCAGATCAGCGTATTGTGCCCCCATCAGACCTCAGATCAGCGTATTGTGCCCCCATCAGACCTCAGATCAGCATATTGTACCCCCATCAGACCTCAGATCAGAGTATTGTGCCCCCCATCAGACCTCAGATCAGCAGAATGTGACCCCATCAGACCTCAGATCAGCAGAATGTGCCCCCATCAGACCTCAGATCAGCAGAATGTGCCCCCATCAGACCTCAGATCAGCCCACCCAGCCACATAAGGTTAAAATAAAAAGCTTTCTTACCTGTCCTGCACTGCGGCTGCCCTTCAGTCCGGCGCTCCGATCTCTTCCCTGGCCCGCGCACACTATGACCTGACGCTGCGTGCACTGGGATGAAGGGTTTCACGTTTGGGGGAATGGCTGGTGAGGTCTGGCTTTCTGGGGTGAAGACAGTGGCCACTCTAGCTGCTGTGGAGGTCACAGTTAAAGGGGCGGGCCACTGTAGAGGTCACTGTTAAAGGGGCGGGCTGCTGTAGAGGTCACTGTTAAAGGGGCTGGCCGCTGTATAGGTCACTGTTAAAGGGGCGGGCTGCTGTAGAGGTCACTGTTAAAGGGGCGAGCTGCTGTAGAGGTCACTGTTAAAGGGGCAGGCACTGTAGAGGTCACTCTCGATATCTTTTAACGACACACACACACAAACAGTAAATGTAATAAATGAAATATACCCGGGCGAAGCCGGGTCCTTCAGCTAGTCTACTATAAAATTGCTGGGAACATAGACAATGATAACTTTCCAAGATGTTCAGATAATAGAACTGACCCAATTTTCCTGATATAGAGATGTCACAAACTACACAGATATTGGATTAGAATCATAATCAGTGTTTTAAAATTAACTAAAATTAACCAAAACTGATATAATACCAGACATAGTTACATACTCTAGTTGGTTAGGTTGGAAAAAGACACAAGTCCATCAAGTCCAACCTGTAATCCTGCTATATCCATTCCTGGATGGACATTGACCTTCCTTTTAAAAAAGGGTTGGGCCAAGGGAAATGGTGAGTAGAACAAGATTTCTATACATTGTCATAAGCCTCAATTTTATGTTGAATTAAAAAGGCATCTAAACCCTTTTTGAAGCCATCTACTGTATTTGCTGTGACCAGTTCCTGCAGTAGGCTATTCCAGACATTCACAGATCTTACTGTAAAGAATTCTTGTCGTCTCTTTTGACTGAATCTTTTTTTTCTTTAGTCGTAGGGAGTGTTTCTTGTTTTTTGAGGGGGTTTAACACAGAATAGCTTCCCTTGATATTTTTTGTATGGTCCGTTTATATATTTGTACAGGTTAATCATGTCCCCCCTTAGACGTCTTTTTTCAAGGATAAATAAGTTCAGTTCATTTAATCTTTGCTCATAACTAAGATCTTCCAGGCCAGTTTAGTGGCTCTCCTCTGTACCTTTTCTAACGCTTTGTATAGTGGCAATATTACATCCCTGTCTTGCAAGTACATACGTCTTTTAATACAAGACAGAATTCCGTTGGCCTTAAAGGCAACTGACTGGCACTGCATGCTGTTATTTAGTCTATGATCTACTAATACACCCAGATCCTTCTCAACAAGTGACTCTCCCAGTGTTACTCCCCCTAGGACATATGCTGCATGCAGATTATTCGCCCCCAAGTGCATAACTTTACATTTATCTATATTCAACCTCATTTGCCAAGTGGAGGCCCAAACAGTAAGTTTGTCCAAGTCAGCTTGTAACTTATTAACATCTTCCATAGACTGGACTGTATTACAAAGTTTGGTGTCATCTGCAAAAATAGAAACAGCACTATTAATCCCATCCTCTATGTCATTAATGAATAAATTAAATAATAGCGGACCCAGCACTGAACCCTGGGGAACACCACTTATAACCGGGGACCATTCAGAGTAGGAATCATTGACCACAACTCTTTGGATACGATCATGAAGCCAGTTTTCAATCCAATTACAAATTATATTTTCTAAACCAATAGACCTCAATTTACCCATTAGTCGTCCATGAGGGACAGTATCAAACGCCTTTGCAAAGTCCAAAAACACAATGTCGACAGCCTTTCCACTGTCCAGGCTTCTACTCACCTCCTCATAAAAACAAATCAGGTTAGTTTGACAGCTTCTGTTCTTAGTAAAACCATGTTGGCTATCACTTATGATATTACTGACAGTTACATAATCCTGTATGTAGTCCCGTAGAAGGCCCTCAAACATTTTTCCCACTATGGATGTTACTGGTCTATAATCTCCTGGTGAAGACCTAGCACCCTTTTTGAAAATTTGTCTCTTGGCACAATGCCTGTCATTAAAGAATCTGTAAATATCATGAACAGAGGCAAAGCAATAACTGAACTGAGCTCCTTTAGAACTCTAGGGTGTAATTCATCTGGACCTGGGGCCTTGTTCACTTTTAATTTTTTTAGCATATTAAGGACCATATCTACAGTCAGCCAGGTAAGTATGTTATTTGAGGTATTTCCACCAGTGGTACCACCCTCATGAGATGTCCTGTCTTGATGACATGCTTTTTAATTTTAGCGAGGAATATATCAGAGACTATCTAGGTCAACATATGGTTCTTAAAATTTTGTTTTCAGTATGGCTGGTAATTCTACAAAGAAGGGTGGGGGTTTGCCTTTAGGCCTCTTTCACACGAGCGTCACAGATTTAGTCCGGATGCGTTTAGGGTGCGTTCCGGAAAATCCGCACGCATCCGCACCAATCGGCACACCAATCGGATGCAATGCGTGATTCATGCAGATCAATTCACTTCAATGGGGCCAGGGCTGCGTGAAAAACACAGAATATAGAACATGCTGCGATTTTCACGCAACGCCGAACTGATGCGTGAAAAACATTGCATGTAAAAAGCCCCTTTGAAATGAATGGGTCAGGTTCAGTGCGGGTGCAATGCGTTCGCATCACGCATTGCACCCACACGGAAATCTCGCCCGTGTGAAAGGGGCCTTATGCAAAGTCCTTTCTAAGCTCACACTCCAGGAAGTTATAAGTGAGGTAAATTAACATGTGGAGTCACTGTGGGTAGAAATACATGGAGAAAAAAACAATAATAAAATACCGATAGGAGTTTTTTCATAAGCCACCTAATATACCAGAGTTCACAAAAATCTACTACTAAGGGCTCATGCACATGTGCAGTCAGTGCCCATGCTGTGGACCGTAATTTGCGGTCCACAACGCATGGGCACTGACATTGGGGCCGCCGCATGCGGATCGCGGACCACAAAAAAGTAGTGCTTGCGCTACTTTTTTGCGGTGCGGAGGCACGGGCAGAAACACCACGGAAGCACACCGTAGTGGTGTTCCGATCCGTGCCTCCGCTCCACATCTCCCGGATTGCGGACCCCTTGAAGTGCGCGATCTGTGATGCGGGCTGCACACGGCCAGTGCCCGTGCATTGCGGATCCGGTGTATGCGGGCCGCAATACGGGCACGGGCCAGCACCGGTCGTGTGCATGAGCCCTAAAGGGAAATAGATGAGGCGGCAAATTATAATGAGGTTGTTATGATGAGGGACTTCAACTTCCCAGATATGGACTGGGAAACTGAAACCTGTGGAAAAGGAAATAGGTACTTAGCAATAACCAAAGACAATTACCTTTCCCAACTGATTCAGGACCCAACTAGAGGGACGGCCATACTGGACTTATTGGTACTAACCAATAGATCTGACAGAACAACAGATTTGCAGGTTGGAGGACACCTGGGAAATAGTGACCATAAAATAATAACTTTCCAATTGTGATTCAAAAGAGTGTTTCTTCAGGGAGGCACACAAATAATGAACTTCTAAAAAGCAAAATTTGACCAGCTAAGAGAGGCCATTAGCCTAACCAACTGGCACAATGTCCTCAAAAATAAAAATGCTGCCACAAAATGGAATATTTTTAGAAGCATCCTAAACTCTAATTGTGAGAGGTACATACATTATGGGAATAAGAGGGTAAGGAAAGAAAGCATTTAAATCACTAAAACAGGAGGAAGGAAAATTTGTTCCCTAAAGTGGGGAAAATTGGCTTTGCGTTCCTCTGGATCAACTTGCAGGATAACAGACCGAACTGGTTGGACAAATGTCTTTTTTTGGCCTTATAAACTATGTTACTGTACAAGAAGGGTAGCAAGGAAGCATTGAAAAACTATAAGAAAAAAATGGAATATAGTAAAAAAAGAAATAAAAGCAGACAAGCTGAAGACAGAGAGACTTATTGCCAAAGAGAGTAAAACTAATCCTAAATTGATCTTCAACTGAATAAATAGTAAAAAGTTTGAACCTAGAATTGTTGGCCCTTTACAGAGTGATGAGGGAAGAACTGTGCAGAGTGATGAGGAGAACGAGAAGCTATTAAATATTTTTTTTTCTCCACTGTATTCACTGAGGAAAATAAACTGTCAGATAAAATGCATAATGTAAAAGTAAATTCCCCATTAAAAGTGGCCTAATCTTGCTCCTCCAGGCTGTTCCTGTCCCTATGCACAGCTGCCAAGTCTTTGATTGCCAAATCCTGGAAGGAGACTAACCCTCCTACCAAATCCATGTTGTTGGCTAGAGTTCGTTATATCGGATCTTTGTAATACCTCACGGCATCTCTCAACAATGCAGTTGAGCAATTCCAAGCGACCTGGTTACCCTTGGACTCCGACCCTACATATTCCTAGACTTTATTTTCCCCTCCTCCCCTTCCTTGTGTTTGTTGATTGTCTTGTCCTTTGTCCTTGTTGTCTGTACTAAACGATTGATTGTACATGGGAAAATGAGACCACTATGTGAAGTGTTTTTGTTTTTTTACCCATTTCAGAGGCTCTCTGGGCACCCCTACAGAACTTTGTTGTATCATTCCTTGCCCTTTTTTTCTGTATTATTGAAAATATGTACATTTGTACGAATAAAAATCTACAGTTTAAAAAATAGTGGCCTAATCTTAAAAAGATTAAAATAGACAAATCACCAGGTCCAGATGGCATACACCCACGTACTGTATCCTAACAGAATTAAGTAATGTAACAGCCAGACCCTCATTTCTGATATTTAAGGACTCTATATTGACAAAGAGTGTTCCACTGGATTGGTACTTAGCAAATGTAGTGCCAATATTCAAAAAGGGGTCAAAAACAGAGCCCGGAAACTATAAGCCCGTAAGTCTGTGGGTTAACTGAAAGTTTTCTAAAAGATGCTATCTGGGAGTACGTCACTGAAAATAAGCTTATAACACTGTATCAGCATGGCTTCATGAGGTATCGGTCATGTCAAACTAATTTCATTAGTTTCTATAAGGAGGTATGCTCTAGACTTGACTAGGGTGAGTCAATGGATGTCATATATTTTAACTTCTCCAAAGCATTTGATACAATGCTACATAAAAGGTTAGTATATAAAATGAGAATGCTTGGACTCGGGGGGGGGGGGGGGAGGATGTGTGTATGTGGATGGATGGAGCAGTTTAAAAAACGGAAAATGCAAAAGGAAAAATTGGCCCGGAATTTAAGGGGTTGAAGCTGACTGTGGACATAATTATCCCTAATTCACTGAATGACGGTATTACAGCAACACTGAGATGTGTACATAGAACAAATACATACAGAACTGTACAACTATGGCCAGAAATAAAAGAGCTCCATTTCCATATATGCACTGATACCCTCACCTTGACCTGCTATATAAAACCCATTTCATTTATTTTTAATGATGAAACATATCCACATACTAAATTAATGGAATTTATTCTAATTCTAGCTATGACATAAAAAACACGATGTAACAGACTCAGTCTGTTTAATACTGGCATGACAAGCTGCCAAGCCAGTGTTCTGCCAAATATTCCAGAGACTTGAAAGGGACAGAAAGATCACACACAACTAAAGCACTTGATATAATTTACTTTGAGGGCAATCTGTGGTTTTGAAAGGAACTGTGGTTTTGAAAGAAATCTTTAGTGCTGAGAAGAAGCATAAGATGTTCATAAATAACCCACATTATCTTATTAGTGTTAAATAAGGCTAAAATGCCAGAACACATCTCTAGGTAGGACACACAATTCAATCCTTCCTATTAGCAAAAGTCTAAATGTGGCT
The DNA here is from genome assembly GCA_900303285.1 of Rhinella marina. Classification (NCBI taxonomy): domain Eukaryota; kingdom Metazoa; phylum Chordata; class Amphibia; order Anura; family Bufonidae; genus Rhinella; species Rhinella marina. The sequence continues at coordinate 38,427 of ONZH01012025.1, read as the reverse complement.
AAAGTCTGAACATCTAAATAACTTGGCTCTACAGTTGACTCATGTACGTGGTAATGCTTTGTTTCCCTGTACCTAAATTAATATAACAAGTATTGGCGTGATCCCTTGCCATCAGACATTTGGACAGAAAAGTATAAAACATGAAAAACTTTTTTAATTTTCAGTTGTTTATTAAAACATTACCATTTTAACCCTTTGACAACATGGCAATTTTCCATTTTTACATTTCCATTTTTTATTTCCTGCCTACCAGGTGCCGTTCACATGAGGGCTTGTTTTTGCGGGACAAATTGTACTTTCTCATGACATTTTTAAAGAATCCAAATGGTGTGGGGTTGGAAAAAAAACACAATGCCACTGTAGTTTTATGGGTTTTTATGGTGTGCTGGAAAACTGACCTGCGCCCTTCATTCTCTGGATCAGTATGATTACAGTGATACAGTCAACATATTCTTACCCCTGTAACTTTATTTCTAGGTCTACGGAGCTTTGTGAGAGCTCTTTTTTTTGCAGGGCAATCTGCACTTTTCTTTTATATCATTACTTTTTTTATCACTTTTTTGGGTGAAGTGAAGAAAAACGATGAGTCAGCTATTTTCATTTTTCTTCCTTTATGCAAGGGGTCGGCAGCTTCCGGCACTCCAGCTGTTGTGAAACTACAACTCCCAGCATGCATACTTACTCTGCTCTTCTCCAAACTCCTATAGAAATGAATGGAGCATGCTGGGAATTGTAGTTTCACAGCAGCTGGAATGCCGAAGGTTGCTGATACCTGCTTTATACTATTCACCATATGGGATAAATATTTTTAGATTTTAATAGTACAGGCATTTTGGGACACAGTGAAGCCTCTGATGTCTATTTTTTTATTCTTTATTTTTATTTTGGGGAAAGGAGGGTGATTTGAATTTCTATATATTTTAAAAAACATCTTTTTGTTTGTTTCCCTCGGAATCTTGAACAAGAGATCATCAGATCCCCTCTCTCATAGACTCCAATACATTGGCATTGAAGTCTATAACAAATTCACTATGTTCCTATGGAGCCCTGCCACAGGCCGGGGGGCTGAGGTTGCCACAGGGAATGAACAGCTCCCCCGATTGCCACCAGGGGAGCCATTGCAACTCAGGAGCACTATTTTCATTGTTTAGATGCCAAGGTCACATCTGACCATGGCATCTGAGTGGTTAAATGTCTGCGATCTGCTTTATTGCTAACGGCAGACATAAGCTCTGGGTTAGGGATGAGCAATAAAACTTTCAACTCCGATGAGCCGAAGTTATTACTTTGTGAAGTCTAGCGAGACTTCGCATAATAACTTTGGAATTTGATTTATACTGTAAACGGGTTCGGTTCCAAGTGGTAATAACTTTGGCTCATCGGAGCCAATACAGTCTGCTCCAGACTGTGCGCCATCTTTAAAGAGACGAGATCCATTGTACATGTACGGCGGATGTCATCAAGGGGTTAATGCCTCACTAAATTTTATTCAAGAACTGCAGCAAAAGAATACAACATCAACAGTTAGTCTCATTTACAAGCCTCTTTCATACTAAACTAAAATGGAAAAAATAGCATCTGGGCAGATTTCTGAAATAGTCTAAAAGAAAAACCTTTGCTGAATTCACTCGGTCTACTAATCATCAAGATACACTGCTGGCAGTTCGCTTTGCAACTGGCAACCAACAATGCCTCAGATGTGCATCATGGATGACAAGTCTGAAGATGCTGCAGGCCATGGTAGAAAAAACAACATGCGGCCTGCATTGTTTTGTTGAAAAACGGCTCCTGGGAAACTTTGGAGAAATGGCTGTACCACTGTTTCCACAACCAACTCAATGTTACCAGCAGGGCTGTGGAGTCAGTAAGCCAAAGCCCCGACTCCAACTCCGACTCCTCAATTTCCCCTCACCCTGACTCCGACTCCGACTCCCGACTCCGACTCCCTCATACATGGAGCATGTTTAAGTGATAACTTTAAACAAATTTGCATAAAATCAATAGTACAGATAAGTCATGACAAAAACAGTCTGTAATCTATCAGGCTTCTTTGGGTACAGCTCACTAAGGGCCTAATCAGAGGCGTAGCTAGAGGTTCAGCACATGGAGGGGGCTAAACATACTTGAGTGGGCCCCTCACTTATTGGCTTCCCAAACGCACGTTTCCAACTTCACAGGCACATACTACTAGTTGTGGTTATAATATTGTATTAGCAAGATGACTATATAAACTGCTAGATCATCTATGCTGTTAAGTACAGTACAATAGACTCTCCACATACCCTACTCTAAATACTCTACCACATAATGCAGTAAAATATAGGATTAATAGGAGTAAAAAAGGGGACTCCTATGTCAAAGGAAATCTGTCACCAGCTTTTACATCACTAAACTAACAGTCCCTTGCCCCCATCAGACCTCAGATCGGCTTAATGTGCCCCCATCAGACCTCAGATCAGCGTATTGTGCCCCCGTCAGACCTCAGATCAGCGTATTGTGCCCCCGTCAGACCTCAGAGCAGCAGAATGTGCCCCCATCAGACCTCAGATCAGCTGAATGTACCCCCATCAGACCTCAGATCAATAGAATGTGCCCCCATCAGACCTCAGATCAGCAGAATGTTCCCCCATCAGACCTCAGATTGGCTTAATGTGCCCCCATCAGACCTCAGATAGGCTTAATGTGCCCCCATCAGACCTCAGATCAGCGTATTGTGCCCCATCAGACCTCAGATCGGCTTAATGTGCCCCCATCAGACCTCAAATCGGCTTAATGTGCCCCCATCAGACCTCAGATCGGTTTAATGTGCCCCCATCAGACCTCAGATCGGCTTAATGTGCCCCCATCAGACCTCAGATCGGCTTAATGTGCCCCCATCAGACCTCAGATCGGCTTAATGTGCCCCCATCAGACCTCAGATCGGCTTAATGTGCCCCCATCAGACCTCAGATCGGCAGAATGTACCCCCATCAGACCCCAGATCAGCAGAATGTGCCCCCATCAGACCTCAGATCAGCAGAATGTGCCCCCATCAGACCTCAGATCGGCTTAATGTGCCCCCATCAGACTCCATAATTGAAGCGCTCACTTGTATTCGCCTGATTGTACTAAGGCCATCCCTGCTGGGCCCCCCCAGAGGTATTGGGCCCGGTGCATCGCCTCCCCTGCCCCCCCTCCCCCCAAGTAGCTACGCCTCTGGGCCTGATGTATGAAAACTGTCTAGGTCTAAGACTTTTTTTGCTGCCCATAGCAACCTATCAGAGCTCCCCTTTCATTTCTCCAGAGCACTATATGAAATGAAAGGGGAGCTCTGATTGGTTGCTATGGGCAACAAAGAAACTTCTACACCTAGACAGTTTTCATACATAAGGCTCTAGGTGTTTTACATCAGCAGATAGAAGTCATGAGAGCAGCTAACCTCTCCAAACATGAACTCAGAGGAAACATAAAGCATACAGAGAGAACATGCACTGGACATAAAGGGCAGTACACAGTGACCTCAACTAAAAGCCTAAATCCTTAGATCAGGAATAGAACAGACATTTATAGGACATTTCATCATTTCACAAATTCTTATAAAAATATATTCAGCACTGAACTAAATGTACTAATTCATTATATATTTTAGGAGTCGGAGTCGGTCCATTTTATACCGACTCCGACTCCACCAAAATGGTGACCGACTCCACAGCGCTGGTTACCAGAGTTGTTATTTACCTTAAATAAACACTAGAGGGGTCTGGCTACCATGCAATATGCCATCCACACCATAATAACAGGAGTAAGAACAGTGTGATTTTGATATTCCCTTGTGAAAGGCTCTTCATGGCCCACATGGTCTCCGGACCAATCTCTGGCTATCATAGCATTACAAACTCATTGATGAAGAGGAGGGACCTCCATTCCAGCCTCCATTGCCATCTTGCTCTGCACCATTTATAGTCATTGAGAGCAGTGGCATGAGATCAATGAAAGACCTGTAGCTGGATGTCTGGCTCGTAGGCCAATGTTGTGCAAACGCCTTCTGATGGTTTGTGTAGGTACATGTGACATTCAAATTCTCTTGCAGCACAGACTGGATCACTACGTACCTCTTGCTATCATTACAGTTCATCGCTGTTCTCCCAACGACGGAACACACAATGTTAAACAGTGCTGACATCTCTGCCTAGGTGCATAGCAATCTGCCAGAGTAATAAACCAAGGTCTCTCAGTTCAAGGATTCGTGGTGATAACTGGCATGTCGACAAACAGGAGGCATCACACCATCTTCCCACGGGACTTCATCCGATTTCTTTTTAAATGTAGAAATTACAAGTTTTACTGAATATTTTCCCATAAAACTACATATCAATACTGCCTGAGACTTACATTATATTTTCATGGTGTCAGGTTCCCTTTAAATGCATTGCCTTTCTTTGGAAAGCTTAACAATCTATATATTTAGTTCAGCCTTAGAATGCGATGATGGCTAAAAGTCTCAAGAAAAAGCTATGGGAAATATTTATCAAAAATGCTGTGCATCAGATTCCACTTTTCATTTTCCAAAGGAACTCTGAAAAATGGAAGCTAGAGTTCGATTGGTTGCTTTGGGAAACTAAGGCAGTTTTCCTTTACACTAGTTTTGATAAATGGCCCCCTATAAGGGTCCATATGGGTAAACACTGTGTATTTGTGTGTGGCAAATCTTCAGCATTGTACGGAAATAAATAAGTGGATGAAATTTTAAAAAATCTCATCCACACTCTGCAGAAAAAAAAAAGAGTGCATAAACTGACTTGTGCTGTGTAATCTATAATGTGTGCAAGTAGCCTAAAGCCTCATGCACACAACTGCAAACTGCGGATCGGCAAAATATGGATACCGTCCATGTGCCATCCATATTTTTTATTTTTTTGCAGATCCATTGAATTCTATGGGTCCATGGTCTGCATCTTGCAGACCAGAATAGGAAATGTTTTATTATATTGCAAAACGGAAAAACATACTGACGACATCTGTGAGCCACTGTAAACTGCATGCGCATTAATGCTAACTGCCATGGTTTTTATCTGCTTCACATATACTGGCTGTGAAACCATGACAATGCATGCAGTTACAGCAACTTGCTCTAAGGCCCCTTTCACACGAGCGTGACGGACTAGGTCTGGATGCGTTCAGGGTGCGTTCAGGAAAACTTGCACCATTTTGCAAGCAAGTTCAGTCAGTTTTGTCTGCGATTGCGTTCAGTTGTTCAGTTTTTTCCGCGCAGGTGCAATGCATTTTGATGCGTTTTTCACGCGCGTGATAAAAAACTGAAGGTTTACAAACAACATCTCTTAGCAACCATCATTGAAAAACGCATTGCATCCACACTTGCTTCAGGATGCAATGTGTTTTTCACTGAAGCCCCATTCACTTCTATGGGACCAGGGCTGCGTGAAAAACGCAGAATATAGAACATGCTGCGTTTTTCACGCAACGCAGAACTCACGTGTGAAAAAAAAACGCTCATGTACACAGACCCATTGAAATGAATGGGTCAGGATTCAGTGCGGGTGCAATGCTTTCACGTCACGCATTACACCCGTGCGGAAAACTCGCTCGTGTGAAAGGGGCCTAAGGGTACAGACATGTTAAAAGTGTAAAATAAAATGAGCCTAGTATAGAACACTGCGCCGGAGCACAAAATGCAAATACCACCTACAGATAATAAATGCCTAGATATGAATATATATAATATATAAATGCAACATATGAATAACAAATATAATCATCTTCATTCTGATCAGAAGCGTCAGTGAAACACGTCAATTGCACAGAGATGCACTGTGGTCTGTATGGTTACGTATATATATTCTTGTATTTTCGTATGCGGTTTCATAGTGAAATTGTGGCTGTTTCAGGTACTACTTCTAAATGACTTCTGTTGTAATAAGTAACTGAGCACTATGCACTTTCTGTACATTGTTGCATATAATCCACCATGGCTGGATGGGGCTCAGCCCCACATTTGCAGCAATTTGTGTCTGTACCCTTACAGCAAACTTCATGGTTTGGCAATAAGAGCATTATTGCAATTTGGCTAAAGAAGCGGGAGGAGACAATGAAGCTAAAGTTATCTCATTCCAGCTGCTTCTAGTTAACTTCAAAAAAGCTTTCAAAAGAAAATCTGAGCCCCCCTTTCTTTTCCCCAGAGTAATGATGTCTTGGGTAACATAAGCTGCTGAGCCACATTTTTTCAATTAAGTGTATTAAAACACAAACCTTTAATGTTTTATAAGAAGTACAAAGACACACAGTATAACCTGTCACAATGTAATGTCAGAACACATCAATTACACAAAGATCAGGGGAGCTACATAGGAAAAGCTTATCATCTCTTCTGTTACTGTTCACCTCTGACAGGGGTTCTTCCTCTTACACCATTCTCTGGCACAGAAAATGTCATGCATGTTACCATACAAAGGAGATGACCTGAGCACCAAGGAGACACAGAGGCTGGAAGTCTTTTTCTGATCTATGAGGGGGAGGTGCATCATGTTAGTGGTGCTGGCAAAGTACGAGAAGGCACCACTATGGACTACCTCAACAGGGTGGCTCTCTCTTATAGAGTGGTCTCCAATATTAGAAGTCACATATAAAATTCCATAACCTCTAGAAGGTCAATGGGATCCACCAGCAGACATGGCACAGTTATAAATGGAACTAGTGCGAACAGAGCCTAATTATATAAACACTGGATCAGATAACAGTCTTTAACCCTTTCAGTACCGAGCCACTTTTCACCTTAAATTCCAGGCCGATTTTTGCAAATCTGACATGTGTCACTTTATGTGGTAATAACTTTAGAACGCTTTTACTTATCTAGGCCATTCTGAGATTGTTTTCTTGTGACACATTGTACTTCATGACATGTCATAAATTTGAGTCAATATATTTCGCCCTTATTTATGAAAAAAATCCCAAATATACCAAAAATTTTGAAAAATTAGCAAATTTCCAAATGTCAATTTCTCTACTTTTAAAATACATAGTAATACCTCCAAAAATAGTTATTACTTAACATTCCCCATATGTCTACTTTATGTTGGCATCATTTTGTAAATGTCATTTTATTTTTTTTAGGAAGTTAGAGGGCTTAGAAGTTTAGAAGCAACTTTTCAAATTTTCAACAAAATTACTCAAACCATATTTTTGAGCACCAATTCAGTTATAAAGTGATTTTGTGAGGCTTACCTAATGGAAACCCCCATAAATGACCCCATTTTAAAAACTACACCCCTCAAGTTATGAAAAACTGATGTTACAAACTTTATTAACCCTTGAGGTGTTCCACAAGAATTAAAGGAAAATGGAGGTGAAATTTCAAAATTTCACTTTTTTGGTAGATTATTCATGTTAATATTTTTTTTCTTACAACACAGCAAGGGTTAACAGCAAACTAAACCTCAATATACATTGCTCTGATTCTGCAGTTTACAGAAATACCCCATATGTGGTGGTAAACGTCTCTATGGGTTTGTGGCAGTGGTCAGAAGGAAAGGAGCGCCATACGGATTTTGGGGGCAGATTTTGCTAGAATGGTTTTTAGGCACCATTTTATAATTGAGAGACCCTGACGTACCCCTACAGTGGAAACCCTCAAAGAGTGACCCCATTTTGGAAACTACACCCTTCAACGAATATATTAAGGGGGGTACTGGCCACTTTGACCCCCTAAGCGTTTTACGGAATTTGGAAACTCTTGGCTGTGAAAATGAAACTTTTCATTTTCACAGCCAAGAGTTTCCAAATTCCGTAAAACGCTTAGGGGGTCAAAGTGGCCAGTACCCCCCTTAATATATTCGTTGAAGGGTGTTCCAATTAAATGTTGCTTTAGCCCCAAATTTTTCATTTTCACAAGGGGTAACAGGAGAAAAGCACCCCATAATTGCTTCCCCATTTTCTCCTGAATACAGCAACACCCCATATGTGGTGGTAAACTGCTGTGGGGGCACATGGCAGGACTCAGAACAGAAGGAGCGCCATATGGATTTTACAACACAGATTTTGATGGATTGGTTTGCGGGAGTCATTGATTTTTATTTTTTTGAGTTATTGTCTTATGTGGGGGCTCATTTTTTGTGGGACGAGATGTCGGTTTGATTGGTACCATTTTGGGGTAAATACGCCTTTTTGATCGTGTGGTATTACACTTTTTGTGAGGCAAGGTGAAAAAAAATGGCGATACCCAATATGTCTAACTTTTTTATTTTTGGAAAGTTTTACACATTAGATTTATTTTTGAACAGAATAAAATCTTTTTTTTTGTGTTGCCATTTTCAGAGAGCCATATTTTTTTTATTTTTTGGGCAATTGTCTCAGGTAGGGTATCATTTTTGCGGGACAAGATGACGGTTTGATTAGTACAATTTTGGGATAAATATGCCTTTTTGATCGCCTGCTATTACACTTTTTGTGAGGCAAGAGGGAAAAAAATGGTTGTTTTGGCAAAGTTTTTATTTTTTATTTTTTGCAGCATTCGCCTGGGGGGCCATCTCATGTAATATTTTTATAGAGCAGGTTGTTACAGATGCGGCGGTACCCAATATTTCTAACTTTTTTATTTTTGGAAAGTTTTACACATTAGATTTATTTTTGATCAAAATATAATCTTTTTTTGTGTTGCCATTTTCAGAGAGCCATTTTTTTTTATTTTTCGGGCGATTGTCTCAGGTAGGGTATCATTTTTGGGGAACAAGATGACGGTTTGATTGGTACCATTTTGGGATAAATACGCCTTTTTGATCGCCTGCTATTACACTTTTTGTAAGGGAAGGTGACCAAAAAATGTCTGTTTTGGCACGGTTTTTTTTTTTTTGTTTTTTTTTTTACTGCGTTCACCTGGCGGGTGGATGACGTGATATTTTTATAGAGCTGGCGATACCTAATATGTTTATCTTTCTTTTTTTACAATTTTTTTTAGCTTTTTTTATTTGGGAAAATGGCGTTTTGTTTTTTTTTTACTTGAAACTTTCATTATTTTTTTTTTAGGAAACTTTATTTTTTAACTTTATTTTTTTACTTTATTTAACTTTTGGGGGTCTGATCCCCTTTACAATGCAGTACAATACTTTTGTATTGTAATGCATTGGCTGTAAGTGTATTACTCAATGTAATACACTTACAGCCTGCTTCCTGTGCGATCCAGGGGGCTGGATCGCACAGGCACGCAGGGATAGCAGCCACGATGCCTAAGGAAGGCATCGGGCTGCTATCCGAGCCATCGGGTCCCCGTCACAGCAGCACGGGGACCCGATGGCCCCCCGCTCGTCATTCTGAATCCCTTAACTACCGCACACCACAAGTGCCGCGGTCGGCTTTTTGCGCCGTACATGTACGGCGCTGGGACTCTAAGGGTTAAAGGGAACCTGTCATCAACTTTATGCTGACCTCACTGAGGACAGCATAAAATAGTGACAGAAAAGCTGATTTCAGCGGTGTGTCACTCATGAGCTAAAAGTAAGTGGTTGCCAAGAACCAGCATCATAATCATTGCAGGCCAGGCCTTGAAAAGAGTCAAATCTGCTTGAGAAGAGTCACGGTTATACATGAATTCCTGCTCTCCCTGCCCACCTGCTGAGGACTGACAGTTTTCTACTGCCAATCATCAGCAGATGGGCAGGAGAGCAGGACATGGAATAACCATGACTCTTCTCAAGCAGATTTGACTCTTTTCAAGGCCTGGGCTGCAATGATTATGATGCTGGTTCTCGGCAACCACTTACTTTTAGCTCATGAGTGACACACCGCTGAAATCAGCTTTTCTGTCACTATTTTATGCTGCCCTTAGTGAGGTCAGCATAAAGTTGATGACAGGTTCCCTTTAAAGGTATACTTTCTCTGCATAAATAGTAGAGAAAAATGTCTTATTGGCAATTTTTCGCCCCCCCATTTCCCACTCAAGAAACAGGCAGATAGACACAGACAATGAGGATGGAGCAGCTAATAGTAAGTGTTACATTTCACCCCACATTCTTTATTCACATCAATGCTGTTCCATAGTTCTCTGCAATATTCTCTGTGGTGGTTCTGGGTTCCTGCAAGAGTTCTCCAGATTCAGAATTGCCAGATACTGCCATCTATAATGGGGTCCCGCTACCCAGCAGCTATGCTGAGAATCCGACGGACAAAAAAAAGCGCATGCAGCGGTTTTTATCTGGCCGATTCCCAGGACTCTCTGCAGGAACAGCTGGCCAGAACAGCTGGTTGCAGATATGAAGGTAGCTTTACAGCGCTGGGCTACTGGTAAATTGGCTTCCTAGGAAATTGGGATTGCAGTCACTGAGTCCCTGCTCTACATCCATCCCTTCTCTTTGGGTACCTTGTGTGAGAAAAGCACGTTACAAATGTTAACCATTTGTTGTCGTATAAAGTCCATATGGACAGAAGCTGCCTTTATGATGAAACAGTTTTAAAGGGGTAGGCCCATGAAAAACATTTATCATCTATCCGATACCTAATAGGATATACAGTACAGACCAAAAGTTTGGACACACCTTCTCAGATATCAGTACAGAGGTCAGTACAGAGATCTCTCCCATGATCTTTTTATCCCAAGGACTGTGACTGTGACGAGGGGACATCCTCTGCGTCTGGAGGAAAGAAGGTTTGTACACAAACATAGAAGAGGATTCTTTACGGTAAGAGCAGTGGGGGCCTGGATGTATTTCTGGAGTGTAATAATATTACAGGTTACAGTTACTAGAGATGGGTCGTTGATCCAAGGAGTAATTCTGATTGCCTGATTGGAGTCGGGAAGGAATTTTTTTCCCTAACAGGGTTCTACCTCACAGGGTTTTTTTTGTCTTCCTCTGGATCAACTTGTAGGAAAACAGGCCGAACTGGATGGACAGATGTCTTTTTTCGGCCTTGTAAACTATGTTACTATGTTCTCATTCAAAGAGTTTTCTGTATTTTCATGACTATGAAAATTGTAGATTCACACTGAAGGCATCACAACTATGAATTAACACATGTGGAATTATATACTTAACAAAAAAGTGTGAAACAACTGAAAATATATCTTATTTTCTAGGTTCTTCAAAGTAGCCACCTTTTGCTTTGATTACTGCTTTGCACACTCTTGGCATTCTCTTGATGAGCTTCAAGAGGTAAATGATGGTCCAACTAAACGCAAACCGGATGGAATAGCATGCCGCTGCAAGATGCTGTGGTAGCCATGCTGGTTCAGTATGCCTTCAATTTTGAATAAATCCCCAACAGTGTCACCAGCAAAGCACCCCCACACCATCACACCTCTTCCACCATGCTTCACGGTGGGAACCAGGCATGTAGAGTCCATCCATTCACCTTTTCTGTGTCGCACAAAGACACGGTGGTTGGAACCAAAGATCTCAAATTTGGACTCATCAGACCAAAGCACAGATTTCCACTGGTCTAATGTCCATTCCTTGTGTTCTTTAGCCCAAACAAGTCTCTTCTGCTTGTTGCCTGTCCCTAGCAGCGGTTTCCTAGCAGCTATTTAACCTGCTGTTAACCTGCGATTTCTGAGGCTGGTGACTCGGATGAACTTATCCTCCGCAGCAGAGGTGACTCTTGGTCTTCCTTTCCTGGGGCGGTCCACATGTGAGCCAGTTTTTTGTAGCACTTGATGGTTTTTGCGACTGCACTTGGGGACACTTTCAAAGTTTTCCCAATTTTTCGGACTGACTGACCTTCATTTCTTAAAGTAATGATGGCCCCTCGTTTTTCTTTACTTAGCTGCTTTTTTCTTACCATGATACAAATTCTAACAGTCTATTCAGTAGGACTATCAGCTGTGTATCCACCTGACTTCTGCCCAACACAACTCATGGTCCCAACCCCATTTATAAGGCAAGAAATCCCACTTATTAAACCTGACAGGGCACACCTGTGAAGTGAAAACCATTTCAGGTGACTACCTCTTGAAGCTCATCAAGAGAATGCCAAGAGTGTGCAAAGCAGTAATCAAAGCAAAAGGTGGCTACTTTGAAGAACCTAGAAGACATATTTACAGTTGTTTCACACTTTTTTGTTAAGTATATAATTCCACATGTGTTAATTCATAGTTTTGATGCCTTCAGTGTGAATCTACAATTTTCATAGTCATGAAAATACAGAAAACTCTTTGAATGAGAAGTTGTGTCCAAACTTTTGGTCTGTACTGTAGGTCCTCTACTGATCAAGGGAACAGGCATAACCTCTGTGAAGGGAGCCATGAGGCACGCGCATGACTTCATTTACTCATATGGACTTGCTGGATAGGTCAAGCAGTCCCACTGAAGTAAATGGAGAGATGGTCACGTATATGCACCACCGCTCCATTCTAACAGGGGACTCGGAGGCCCCTGTCATGATCAGTGTGGGGCCCCTGCTGTCAGTGATGATTACCACTTCTACTGTAGATAGGCAGTAAGTGGTGTTTATAGGAAAACCCCTTTAAACCAAAATTTACTATTAAGTTGCTGCAAAATCCTGGTGTACAAGTAAACACATTTTACATAGTGAGCACTGTTTTAATATATTTAGTGTACTTTGTGCCCTTTTTACAGCAGCTGTAAAGTGTTTTTTGTACAATGCTGTTGATAAATGTGTCCCATTATTTTAATCTTCTATATTGCTACTACTATTTATCCCTTAATATGGAAAAAAAAACATTCATTTCAACAGAACTGATGAAAACAAACTATTTCGGCTCAAGTCTGTAAAACACAAGTGCAAATTGCTTACACACAGAGTTCATTTAACATCTCTCCCTCCCTGAATAAACCTATTGACCTTCCAAATGGCCATGTTTCCATAAATCACTGTGGTCTATTTTGGAAAAGGAGTTAAACCAACAGTGGCTCCTAAGTGGCAATATACTTTGATGTCCAGAACCCTCACATTCTCAGAATGTCACATTTTTTTTAATGGAAAAATACTTTATGAATATTTTACCAAAACCGTTTCCAAAATTGTAAGTCCCCTACAGCACAAAAACCACATCACAGAAGGTAAGTGCATAGGAGAACAAAACACAAACATCAAGCCACCATACCTCATGTCTGTTCTTTACTTTGCTTTCCAATCCCACAAAGCGCTCACAGCCTTCAAATTCCTTGCGATTAATATAAGAATTCACAGCAAAACTGTCTCCTGGCCCATAACATAAAGGAAGCATATTAGTAAAACACATTCTAAAAAAATAAATAAATAAATAAATAAATAAAACCTACATATACATCACAAATGTCTCCCTGCAATCATCAGACAGTGCCAAAAATGAGTAATGTTTTAGTGTGATTATTTTGTGTTCATAATGGTATTTTTCAGAGGGATGACACACTGAAACAGTGAAGAGTTTGTTGAGTGCTGGTGATCAAAGCCTCCTGTCCTGGACATCAATCATTCCTCCACAGAATACGGGTGGGAAGAGGAGCAGAGCGCTCAGCCAGCAGTAGGGGAGGCTCTGACCAGACTCTTTTCTGTTCGTCTACATAAACAAGCTCCAATGATTACACTAAGGATCCTTATACACATGAATTTGGCTCTGGAGTTTTTTTTGTTTACCTGTAATAAAAACGCCTTTGCTTTGTCACTTGTGGTTTTTGTTATTTTTTTGTGGTGTTTTTTTCAGACATTTTTTACACCTGGTCTCTTTCCTTTGGCCTTTTCTTCATGGCATTTTTCCCTACAGAGAAGGTCATGCTAAAATGCCTACTTGAACCTAGGGGCAGTATCCTAAATCCAAAGGTCTAGAAAGACCGACACTCACTTTCTTACTTCTTCAATGTGAATACATGTGATGCGTTTTGGCAGATTTCTGCATGCAGTTTTGAAAGCCAAAAGTGGATCATAGAAGGAGAAAACGTATACAGGACAGATATTACTCCGCTTTTTTAATTCACTGGTGGTTTTGGCTTTCAAAACTACTTAAGGAAACCTAACCATGTCTGTAACATTAGGCCAGTTTCAGACAAGCGAGTTGGCTGTGAGAAACATACTCCATGTGGGAGCGTGACTTCACATCCTGAACTATGCTCTTGTAACGGGACCTCGCGGCATTATAATGATTTATAATGCTGTGTGTCCCTGCCCAACATCAACTGTAATGTATTGTACTTACATAATGCCATCGGTAAAATTCACAGATGATGTGAGGCAGGGACACACAGCATTATAAATCATTATAACGCAAGTTCCAGCTACAGGAGTAGAGCGCTAACAGAAGAAGCATGTTTTAAGTAGTCAACTGGCTTGTCTGAAATTGATAAAACAAAAAAGTTGCAAACTTACTCCAGGAGAGTGATATGGTAAATACTGGACTAGCATTTCTAGACAAAAGTGTTTAAAAGTTTAAAGATGTGCCAAATATACGAAACATTCAACATTTGATAAATTTGGAGAAAATACAGACTCAAATAAAAATATTGCTCTCGTGATCAATTCCTCCCATAGACATCACACTTGATACAGCAACGCAATGTGAAGGGATCTATATAACCCAACTAAGTCTGAATAGAACGCTAAAATAAAATAATAAATCTTTATTCAAAAATACTAAAAGTCTCTGTCTTATTACTTATCAGACTTCTGTTTTAGAGAATCCCTGTGGGTGTATATAGTATGTATGTATTCCCTATTGGCAAATTTTGTCTCCAGCCAAAAAGGGACACCCCAATATCAGGGTAGTCTAAAGACAGCTGAATGTAGTGCTAAGATTGACCACTACTGTGTCATAGCAGACATACAGAAGAATATCGCCACCTCCAGAGTTAAGGAGAGCGAATAAAAACCGCTAATATGATAGTCTGAATGGGCTATCAAGCCACAACTGCAATACCTGCCAGGCATCTATGATGTCTATTCACCGTGCCGTAAGCAGATTACCACTTTAAAGTTATGCCGTCTGTGATTGCTAACCCCGCTCAGCTATGAGGGGGGGGATATTTAGGAACGTTTACAAGTGATTAGTTTATTTCATCTATATAACCCACTTGCAGAAGCAGTGGTTAAACTCCATAATGTATTACATACAGCCGGGGCAACATCTACATGGAGCAGATCTCAATCTACAGTGTCAGTAAAGGAACTCATCCAAGTGATAAATCATTTCTTCTCACCTTCAGGATTCTCCCTTCTATTGCCAGCTGCCCAGACCAAGCCAGCATCCAGCGGTCAGTGAAAGAAAGAGGAAGAAAGGTTTTATTATGATTTATGGACAGTTATACAGGATATGCAATTATACAGTACATAGGTGCAATATGAAACGATACATATATGTACGGCTATGCAATTCCACAGTGCATATATGTGCAATTCTACAGGACACACATGCAATGCTATGGAACATGGGACATATAATATGGAACTATGCTGTACATGCCTAATGCTACAGTATATGACTGTATTATATGTGATGCTTGGTAATCATACAGGATGCCACTTATCCAATAATACATACACTTCTTTATAATCACACCGGACATATAGAAATGCCATGCAGTGACACAGTGTATACACATATATGTGAGCGCAGGGGTCACTCACCGTGCTTAGAGTGCAACTTCCCCATGATGCCCTCGCTTCACCTACTCCTCCGGAAAAGATACTTGTAATCCACGGAATAATTCCAAGCAGAGAGACAAGACTCCAGCAAGTGTATGGGGTCCACTCGCATCAGGTCATCGTCCTGCAGAAGCCCGCCTGACATACGGACTGGGCACGGGACGCGAGCTATTGTACCAGTCGCACACACAACTCTGCTCTGAACATCTGCGCTCACATACAAGCCTTTACAGACCGTCCCGCAGCGCCCCTTGTGGCCTGCATCCAGTACTGCGAGGTTTGCACCCCTCACTTAGGCCTCCCTTTCTCCCCTTCCTAATGTTTTTCATCTGGACATAGTCGGAAGAATGTGGAGCTGCTGGGTAGAAGGAAACGATTCCTTTTTAAAGTGCCATATACTGTGAGGGACTTTGATCAATCAAACACACAGAAACGCTTTGGTTATGTCCATACAAAGTATCTGGACAGCTTCAGGGCTCCAAATATGTTCCTCATTATATGTGAGTGGGTAAACCCTCACAAATAATTGCTGCTATCTTGAGTTGCTTAGTGGAAAATTCTGGATTAGAGATGAGCGAACGTGCTCGTAACGAGCACTGTACCGCTCGCCTCCCCTGCGCTTGCATGGGCGCAGGCAGCCGCTTCTGTCCTCCTCACCCGACGGAAGCGGCTTCCTGCGTCCATGCGAGCGCAGGGGAGCCGAGCGGTACAGTGCTCGTTACGAGCATGTTCGCTCATCTGTATTCTGGATCACTTTTCACATACTTTTTCACATGCTGGCTGCTTCTTCACAGGATATTCAGCCATCTTAAATACTATATAGCCTGCCATTCAATGGGGTATGTCTCCCCAGCGTACTCTGGACATATTCCATCATGAGATGAGCTGGCGGTACCCCAGACCTTACTGCAGAAAGCCAATTTGTTTTAAAATTAAATAAAACGTACTGCTTTGATGTCAGGGTTAAAACCTTGACTCAACCGCTTTAGGTTGCCTGGAGATGGGCGGGTCTGCTCCTTGGTTACTTAAAGAAGAACTCCCGACAAAAAATGTATTCCATGTCCTGCTAGAAATATACATGATGTAATCTGTAGAGATGAGCGAGCACGCTCGTCCGAGCTTGGTGCTCGTTCGAGTATAACGGTACTCGTAAGTGCTCGCTGCTCAGACAAGTATCTCGCCATGCTCGAGGAAATGGCATCTCCCGCATTTTGAATTTTTGCCGCCTATAAACTCAGCCAATCACAAGCCAGGAGACTCTGCGGTACACCCAGCATCACGTGGGGCCCTTACATGTCGATAGCAGGGGTTGGCTGGCCTGATCAGGTGACCCTGGAATATACTAGTGACTGCCCGCGGTGCTCGGCTCAGATGCTGTCTGGATGTCGTTAGGGACAGAGCTGCTGCATTTCAGGGAGAGTGTTAGGGCCTGGATTTAGTTCTCTGTTAGGCAGGAGTGATCTCAAAAGAACCCAACAGCCCTTCTAAGGGCTACAAGACATTTTTTTGTCTCCTGGCTGGGCTGGCTGGCACTAGTAATGCAGCTATCGCCATATATAACCCTTTTTTTTTTTAACTGTTTTGTCTCAGTGATACAAATCCATTTTATACAGCAGTGTGGAACCATTCTGTGTGTCACAGTTCAGCTGTCCACTCACCACAAACCACAATCCGTATTTTCTGTCCAGGTGACCCATACTGTACGTCACGTAATCAAATACGGTCTTTTGCTTTCACTGATACAGCTACATTAGAAAAATCTCTGTGTGACATTTGTCGGGGTTGCAGTCAAAATAGCCACAGTCAGCAGGGGCTGAGTTTGCTCTCTGATAGTTTCTGCACGTCACGTTAAAAAATATATATACATAAAAAAAATATTAAAAAATATATATATATAAAAAAATAGTTTTTTTTGTTGTTTTATCTCAGTGATACAAATCAATTTCATATAGCTGTGTGGAACCATTCTGTGTGTCATAGTTCAGCTGTCCACTCACCACAAACCACACTCCGTATTTTCTGTCCAGGTGACACATTCTGTATGTCACGTAATTAAAAAAAGGTCTTTTGCGCTCACTGATACAGCTACATTACAAAAATCTCTGTGCGACATTTGTCTGGGTTGCAATTAATTTCTGCCTAATCTAATAGTTTCAGTGTAATTGCTCCATACTGCACTGTACGTAATAACATACGTAATTTAGCTCTAACTTATCCACCTATATACAAAAGACAATCCGTATTTTCTGTCCAGGTGACACATTGTGTACGTCACTTAATTAAAAAAGGTCTTTTGCTCTCACTGATACAGCTACATTACAAAAATCTCTGTGCGACATTTGTCTGGGTTACACTTAAGCAGACCAAGTCTGCCTAATCTAATAGTTTCAGTGTAATTGCTCCATACTGCACGGTACGTAATAACATACGTAATTGAGCTCTAACTTATCCACCTATATACAAACCACAATCCATATTTTCTGTCCAGGTGACACATTGTGTACGTCACTTAATTAAAAAAGGTCTTTTGCTCTCAATGATACAGCTACATCACAAAAATCTCTGTGCGACATTTGTCTGGGTTTGGGTTGCACTTAAAGGGAACCTGTCATCTCCAAAACACCCCCTGAACTAGAGTTTAACGGTGTGTAGTGTAAGTGATGCTGAATCCGAATATGTAATTTTTATCTTCATACTCTCTTCCATTCCGATGCTGTGCTCCCACAAACCTGCAGTAAAATGCACTCAGTGGACTCCGGTGCTCACTCACATAATGGAGAGGACTCAGAAGAGTCCTCTCAATGCATTTTACTGCAGGTTTGTGGGAGCACAGCGTCGGAATAGAAGTGAGTATGAAGATAAAACTTACATATTCGGATTCAGCATCACTTACACTATACAACGCTTACTCTAGTTCAGGGGGTGTTTCGGAGATGACAGGTTCCCTTTAAGCAGACCAAGTCTGCCTAATCTAATAGATTCAGTGTAATTGCTCCATACTGCACGGTACGTAATAACATACATAATTTTTCTCTAACTTATCCACCTATATATTTTCTTGTTCAGATTGAACAAGTTTGTGGGTTTCAGTACAGCAGGCCCATTTATTTTTTATTTTTTTATATAATACACTTATATACAGAAAATGTTGAACCCCATGGCTAAGGGTCGAGGACGAGGGCGTGGGCATTCAATTACTGCAGGGGGCAGAGGCCTTGGTCCTGGGCAGGGTGAGACAGTACCTGCTGATGAGGGAGCAGGGGAACGCCACAGAGCTACACTCCCTAACTTCATGTCTCAACTTACAAGGACACGTGGTAGAGGACTGTTGAAACCACAACAGTGTGAACAGCTGATGTCGTGGATTGCGGACAGTGCTTCAAGTAATTTGTCCACCAGTCAGTCTTCCACGCAGTCCACCCACGTTACCCAAGGGAGCACTCCTCTGGCTCCTCCACCTCAACCTCCTTCCCCCCAGTCTGCCCCCTCCCAGGAAAATTTGGAATGCGATCCGGCATACTCTGAGGAACTGTTTTCTGGACCCTTCCCAGAGTCACAAACCACTTCTCAGGTTGCTGCTGACCTCTTTCCCGATGCCCAAGTTTTCCAGCTGTCGCAGTCTGTGGGTGATGATGATGATGACAATGTTGACTTAGTGGAAGAAGTGTGTAAAGAGGTGTCGGACGATGAGGAGACACGGTTGTCCGACAGTGGTGAAGTTGCTGTCAGGGCAGGAATTCCGAGGGGGGAGCAGACTGAGGAATCGGAGGATGACGAGGTGACTGACCCAAGCTGGGTTGACAAGCCGAGTGAAGACAGTGCTTCTGAGGCGGAGGCGAGTGCTGCACCAGAACAGGTTGTAAGAGGCAGTGGTGTGGCCAGAGGGAAAAGCAGGGCCAGAGCTGGTGCATCAGCAGCAACTGTTTCACATAGTGAAGCTCCCGTGGCGAGGCCTAGATGTTCGCAAGTCTGGAGGTTCTTTAAAGAAAGTGAGGATGACTGACGGACTGTGGTGTGCAACCTGTGCCACACCAGGATCAGCAGGGGTGCCACCACTACTAGCCTAACCACCACCAGCATGCGCAGGCATATAAGTGCTAAACACCCCACTCAATGGAACCAAGGCCATTCACCTCCTGCGGGTCACACCACTGCTCCTTCCTCTGTGTCACTCGCTGCCTCTGCTAGTCAACCACCTGCCTAGGACCCCGGCACGAGCGCCTCCCGCCGGAAAACCACACCTTCGCCTCCACATTCCTCCACAGCTTCCACCAATGTGTCCCACCACAGCGTTTAGCTGCCTTTACAGCAGACACTGGAGCGCAAGAGGAAATACAGTTCCACCCACCCACATGCCCAAGTCCTCAACGTCCATATCTACAAATTGCTGAGCCTGGAGATGCTGCCCTATAGGCTGGTAGAGACCAAGGCCTTTCGCAATCTCATGGCGGTGGCTGCCCCTTGGTATTCGGTCCCCAGCCTCCACTATTTTTCCCGATGTGCCGTCCCATCCCTACACCAGCACGTGTCAGAGAACATCATCTGTTCCCTGACCAACGCTGTTTCTGAGAAGGTCCACCTAACCATGGACACGTGGACAAGTGCTGCCGGGAAGGGACACTATATCTCACCGACGGCACATTGGGTTAACTTGGTGGAGGCTAGGACCGAGTCTGACCCTGGGGCCGCTCATGTACTGCCCACACCGAGGATTGCGGGGCCTACCTCGGTCACGGTCTCTCAGGCGTACCTTGCCTCCTCCTCCGACCCCTCCTCCTCCTCCGAATTACCATCCGTGGGCACGGCGCCTTCAGTCGATAGCTCTAGGCGCAGCAGCAGTGCCATGGGTAAGTGCCAGCAGGCGGTGCTCAAACTGCTGAGCTTAGGTGCCAAAAGGCACACCGCCCAAGAGCTGTTACAGGGCATCATGGCGCAGACCGATCTGTTGCTGGCACAGCTGAACCTCAAGCCAGGCATGGTTTTGTGTGACAATGGGCGTAACCTGGTGGCGGCTCTGCAACTTGGCAGACTGACACATGTGCCATGCCTGGCCCACATGTTCAATCAAATAGTTCAGCAGTTCAAGACATACCCCAATCTGTCTGATTTGCTCAGCAAGGTGCGCCGCATCTGCGCGCATTTCCGCAAGTTGACCACAGATGCTGCCACTCTCAGGGCAGCGCAGCGGCGCCTACAACTCCCGCTCGGAGTGGACGTGGATGTCTGATATCTGCCAGGTGTTGACCAACTTTGAGGAGTCAACACAGAAGGTCAGTGGCGATGCCGCCATTATCAGCCTCACCATCCCACTGCTTTGCCTGTTGAAAAACTCACTGCTCAGCAAGAAGTCGGATGCTTTGCGCTTGTCACAAGATCTATATTCTATCATCCTGAAGTTTCTTATCTGTGTCATGTGACCAGCAATTAGACCCACCAACTCACACATAGACTTATGTGTGGACAGGAAGTCTAATTCTCTATGTATTCCTATGAGACTGAAAGTGAGGCTCCCATAGGAATGAATAGAGCAGTTACTGGCTTTCTGTCCTGGGTCAGTTGGAGGTCAGGGAGTTGGTCACATGACCCAGCTACAATAAGAAGAGAGGTTTTTACTCACAGAAACAGTCACTGATAAGAAAATGATAATCACTACAGATTATATCATGCACCTTTCTAATAGGTCAGAGAGTAAAATTTTTTGCGGGAGTTCTTCTTTAAAGGGAACCTGTCAGCTCCAAAACACCCCCTGAACTAGAATAAGCAGTGTTTAGTGTCAGTGATGCTGAATCCAAATATGTAAGTTTTATCTTCATACTCACTTCCATTCTGACGCTGTGCTTACAAACCGGCAGTAAAATGCATTGAGAGGACTCTTCTTTGAGTCCTCTCCATTATGTGAGTGAGCACTGGAGTCCACTGAGTGCATTTTACTGCTGGTTTGTCAGAGCACAGAGTCAGAATGCAAGCGAATATGAAGATAAAAATTACAAAACCGGACTCGATGTCACTTACATTATACACCGCTTACTGTAGTTCGGAGGGTGTTTCAGAGCTGACAGGTTCCCTTTAAAGAGGACCTTTCACCACTCCTGACATTCTTAATAGCTTCATGTATTCCCCATGTAATAACAATTCTGGAACATCTATTCTTATGTCTGTATGTTGTGCCATTCCTTTATTATTTCTACTAGAAGTTATGAATGAATTGCTAGCAGTCTGCAGTAAGGGTATAGAGGGGAGGTAACATGTTGGTGGGGTGTACCTGCACAGTCTGACAATGGCAGCACTGATTGGATAGAGTGAGTCTGTGCAGGTACACACCCCCAACTTGTTAACACCCCTCTGTACCCTTACTGAAGACTAACAGCAATTCATTCATAACTTCTAGTAGAAATAACAGAGGAATGGCACAACATAGAGCCATAAGAATAGATGCTCCAGAATTGTTATTACATGGGGAATGCATGATGCTATTAAACCAGACATGTCAGGAGAGGTGACAGGTCCTCTTTAAATTAATGGGGAGTCTAGTTCTAGTTGAGGAAGAGAGAGCATCTGCATGTGCTTAGGACTGAGCTCAGACAATCTTCACCTTTTATAGACTTTTATAGCCTCCCGGGCTCACACAGTCCTGTACATCATATGGCGGCTATCCTTGGTATTTCAGCTGAACCCCATTGACTTAAATGGGGTTCAGATGCAACTAGGCCTTGTGACCAATATACGGTGATGTCACACAGCCTAGGAAGAGGCCACAGAGCATCCAGCCTCTTCTACCAGCTGATCCACAGGGATCCTGGTAGTCAGACCCCGACTGATCTGATATTGATGACCTATCATAAGGATAGGTCATCAATATTAAAGAAGAACTCCCGTAAAAATTTTATTCCATGTCCTGCTAGAAATGTACTGTAATCTGTAGTGAATGTCATTTTCTTACCAGTAGCTGAATTTTTGAGTTTTATCATCCTGAAGTTTCTTTTGAAGTTTTATCATCTGTGTCATGTGACTAGGAATTAGACGCACCAACTCACACAGCACCTTATATGTGGACAGGAAGTCTAATTTTCTATGCATTCCTATGGGAGCCTCACTTTCAGTCTCATAGGAATGAATAGAGAAGTGACTGGCTTTCTGTCCTGGGTCAGTTGGAGGTCAGGGAGTTGGTCACATGACCCAGCTACAATAAGAAGAGAGTGGAAACTCTCAATTTCAGCCTCTGATAAGAAAATGACATTCACTACAGATGATATCATGCACCTTTCTAACAGGTCAGAGAATAAAAATTTTTGTGGGAGTTCTTCTTTAACTCCTTAGTGAACAGCCTATTTTGGGCCTTACTGACCAAGCATTTTTCACCCTTTTTTCATCGTCGCCTTCCAAGAGCTAAAATGTTCTTAATTTTCCGTCTATGGTGCTGTATGAGGGCTTGTTTTTTTGTTTGGTGTCATTTTTGGGTGCACATAACTTTCTGATTAACTTTTATTAACGCTTTCTGGGAGGCAGATGGGAAAAAACAGCAATGCTACCACTGATGGGGTCAAAATGGTGTAAAGTACAACTGGTTTATTTGCCCATAGCAACAATTCAGATTCCATCTTTCATTTTTCACATTCATCAGCCGGTTACGCAAGGCATTGTTCACAATGAAGCGGTCATCAGTGTGGGATATGGCCAAAGGACATCCACTTCTATGCCTTTCTGTGACTCTTCCAGTCTCTCTGTATCTCTGTTGCAACTCTGTTGACACTCTAAGCTCAGTGGCCACTTTCATGTGAGAACTTCCTGCTTGAAGCCTCACAATGGGGAGGTACTGTTGATCAATTTTAGGTGTCTTCTTGGTCTCATGATGTCAAAATGTGAACAGCATGATGAGGAGGACTTCTTAACTACCAATTGTACTTGAACCAGGAATTTTATTGGGCAATCTATGGACCAAACACCTGTTGAGAATTTTGCCGTTAAGAACAACAAGTTGTGCAAAAGGTACAGAAACACTGAACAGTTAGACACGTGCATTCAAAAGTTTAGAAAAGGTCACATCCCAGCCTCTGCCTTTGCCCACCCTCCTATTTCCTTGTGTCATACAATCTGGGCGGCAAAGGCAGAGGCTGGATAGGAGTAACCATAAAAGAAGGCAGAGCAGCCTGGGCTCCTATACGCTGAACACCGCCCCTGGGCACTTGCAAGTGCTCATTTGCATATGAATAGGAATACAAGGTACCATTATATTCATGTTTAGCTGTGCTACAGAGCCATGTAAGCGCTGTATACAGTGCCTTGTGAAAGTATTCAGCCCCCTGGAACTTTTCAACCTTTTGCCACATTTCAGGCTTCAAACAAAAAGATATAACATTTTACATTTTT
The DNA here is from genome assembly GCA_900303285.1 of Rhinella marina. Lineage (NCBI taxonomy): Eukaryota > Metazoa > Chordata > Amphibia > Anura > Bufonidae > Rhinella > Rhinella marina. Next base: position 14,505 of record ONZH01012025.1, on the reverse strand, counting down.
GGTGAAGAATCAACAACAAGTGGGTCACAATTGTGAAGTGTAACGAAATTTATTGGATCATTTAAACTTTTTTGTAATAATAAAACTGAAAAGTGGGGCGTGCAAAATTATTTGTCCCCCTTGCATTAATACTTTGTTGCGCCACCTTTTGCTGCGATTAAAGCTGTAAGTCGCTTGGGGTATGTCTCTATCAGTTTTGCACATCCAGAGACTGAAATTCTTGCCCATTCTTCCTTGCAAAACAGCTCGAGCTCTCTGAGGTTGGATGGAGAGCGTTTGTGAACAGCAGTTTTCAGCTCTTTCCACATATTCTCAATTGGATTCAGGTCTGGACTTTGACTTGGCCATTCTAAGACCAGGATACGTTTATTTTTGAACCATTCCATTGTAGATTTTGCTTTATGTTTGGAATCATTGTCTTGTTGGAAGATAAATCTCCGTCCTAGTCTCAGGTCTTTTGCAGACTCCAACGGGTTTTCATCCAGAATGATCCTGTATTTGGCTCCATCCATCTTCCCATCAATTTTAACCATCTTCCCTGTCTCTGCTGATGAAAAGCAGGCCCAAACCATGATTCTGGCACCACCATGTTTGACAGTGGGGATGGTGTGTTCAGGGTGATGAGCTGTGTTGCTTTTATGCCAAACATATCGTTTTGCATGGTTTCCAAAAAGTTGGATTTTGGTTTCATCTGACCAGAGCACCTTCTTTCACATGTTTGGTGTGTCTCCCAGGTGGCTTATGGCAAACTGTAAACAAGACTTTTTATGGATATCTTTGAGAAATGGCTTTCTTCTTGCCACTCTTCCATAAAGGCCAGATTTGTGAAGTGTTCAACTGATATCCTATGGACAGACTCTCCCACCTCAGCTGTAGATCTCTGAAGTTCATCCAGAGTGATCATGGGCCTCTTGGCTGCATCTCTGATCAGTCTTTAGAGGGATGGCCGGGTCTTGGTAGATTTGCAGTGGTCTGATACTCCTTCCATTTCAATATGATCGCTTGCACAGTGCTCCTTGGGATGTTTAAAGCTTGGGAAATCTTTTAGTATCCAAATCCAGCTGTAAACTTCTCCACAACAGTATCATGGACCTGCCTGGTGTGTTCCTTGGTCTTCATGATGCGCTCTGTGCTTTAAACAGAACCCTGAGACTATCACAGAGCAGGTGCATATATACAGAGACGTGATTACACACAGGTGGATTGTATTTATCTTCATCAGTCATTTAGGACAACATTGGATCATTCGGAGATCCTCAATGAACTTCTGGAGTGAGTTTTCTGAACTGAAAGTAAATGGGCCGAATAATTTTGAACGCCCAACTTTTCAGTTTTATTATTACAAAAAAAGTTTAAATGATCCAATAAATTTCATTCCACTTCACAACTGTGACCCACTTGCTGTTGATTCTTCACCAAAAATTTAAAATGTTATATCTTTTTGTTTGAAGCCTGAAATGTGGCAAAAGTTTGAAAAGTTCCAGGGGGCCGAATACTTTCGCAAGGCACTGTATGGTCATATATTGGTGATAGACTCTCTTTAAATTCTGTGCCATTTTCTGTCTTTCATATATTATGCCTCGTTGGCCAAGTCTTTTGTGCTGTCCACACAGAGGTCTTGTCGATAAAATGGCTGCTGATGGAGGATATGTCACCTCCATGTAATGTCTCTTCTATTCAAATTCACCATGTCTGCCATCTGTATTTGCACAGTTGGGTGTTTACTACAGGCGCAATGTGTTTGAACAGAGGAGACTGAGTGATGTGCCTGGTCACATGACCATCTTATGGACCGGGACATCTTATGGACAGGGCCTCTATGGGGAGAGCACAGATTTTTTTGACTAATAATAGGGCATGGCTCATGAAATCTAGCAAATGGCACAGAATATTAACAAAGACTATTTTAGTAAGCGCCTTATAGTCATCTTACATACACATTGGTCACAAGTAGCCAGAAAGTGGCCAACCCCTTTAACATGAAGGGAACCCTAATCACCACCAGGCTGGAACCCCAAGACCACAGTGTGCCCTGAGGAAAGAAAGGATGCACCATCCGGTCATTGTGTAGCTCCAGGGAGAGCAAAAGAAGGGGAATTGCCACTGTGAACACTACTACCACCCTCTGGGCAAAAACTACCACTCACATACTCTGCTCTTCTCTCCTGGACGGTCTGCCATAAGCCCAGGTCAGTTAAATCTGCAGGCGCACAATGACAAATCCAAGTAATATGGAAACAAAATATGCCAAGAATATGGTTATGTTAATAGTCCATTAGGCCACACTGAGGAATTATCAAACATGTATTTAAAACAGGATCCAGGGCAGTTTTATGGGTTTCGTTTCTATGGCGTTCCCTGTAAAGTAAAATGGACATGTTAATTCTTGTGTCTTAAAGGGGTTGTCCAGGAATACCTAACTTTAAACTGATGCCTCTGCTACAATGATTCATAATTATCTGCTCTTTGCCACTCTGGTCCAGTGCGTCTGCTCTTGTGTGTTTATCTTTTGGTCCCCAACTTGTTTACTTACTCCCTGGCATGAGCATGGTGAATGTTCTCCTGCAGCCAACCATTGTATTCAGCGGTCATGTGTCTCTTGTGGACATGTCATTGCTGAAGCCAGTTAATGCCCATGCCCGTTGGCATTACTCATCGATAACTCCTCCCCTGTTTAGCTTCAAGCCAGCCCAGTAGCCTCTTTCTCTGTCAGCTTACTGAAGTTGACATACATGCTCGATTCCATCCTCCAACTGCCACTAGCTGCAGCAGAACCCATGATGCACGTCTCTTTTCTTTGGCACTTCTCTAGCACCACCCTTAACAACACCCAGCAAATTCATAGGCCCTCCCACCCAGCTAGTTACAGATACACTCCCCTATCACTGCCCCTAAGACCCAGCTAGTTTATAGCTCCTCCCACCTAGTACTTACATAGACACTCCCCTACCAATGCCCCTAACAACACACAGCTAGTTTATAGCTCCTCCTACCCAATAGTTACATAGACACTGCCCTACCAATGCCCCTAACACCCAGCTAGTTTATAGCTCCTCCCACGCAGCTAGTTACATAGACACTCCCCTATCACTGTCCATAACAATGCCCAGCCAGTTTATAGCCCCTCCCACCCAGCAGTTACATAGACACTCCCATATCACTGCCTGTAACAGCACTCAGCTAGTTTATAGCCCCTCCCACCCAGATAATTACATACGCACTCTCCTACCACCCAGCTAGTTTATAGCCCTTCCACCCAGTAATTACACAAGCACTCCCCTATCACTATCTAACACAACACCCAGTTAGTTTATAGACCCCCCACCCAGTAGTTACATAGACACTCCCATATCATTGCCTCTAAACAGCTAGTTTATAGCCCCTCCCACCCAGCTAGTTACATACACACTCCCCTACCACTGCCCCTAACAACACCCAGCTAGTTTATAGCTCCTCCCACACTGCTAGTTGCATATATACTCCCCTATCACTGCCCCTAAGACCCAGCTAGTTTATAGCCCCTCTCACCCAGTAGTTAAATAGACACTCCCCGATCACTGCCTCTATACCACCCAACTTTTTGGATACTCAAAGAGAGACACTGCTCATTTTGTAAAAGGTCCAGTCACTGGCTAAGGTGGGTCATTGCTGAAGCCAGTGGTTGACTGAGCAGTATTCTCAGCCATTTTAAGATGGTAATGGGAAGTGAAGTCCAGTTGGGACCTGGGCCATTAGAACTGCAGCAGCTGGGGATTGGTGAGGTGAGTAGTTCTATTATTTGTTTTACAGCATGTGCAGACCCTACCCTGGAACATAACTAGAAAATAACTAGAACTTTTGAACGCCTTCCATCACTTCCCTTCAGAGCAACTTCCCCACAACCCTCCCTCCCACTGCTAGTCAAGACCGCCAACAGGGACTTCCGTTTCCGGCGCCAGCATGTAGAGACGCAGGATAGAGGAGCTCCCGCTGGCATCACCGCGCTAAAAAACCTGCCAACATATCAACCCCCTCACCAGTGAGAACGAACCAGGGGACACTACTTACCCCTAGTGCAGAGGTTCTGAGCAGTCCGACAACGTCACAAGCCACTCCAGCACTACAAAACCATGTCGCCCACCACGAGGCGGGAAAAGATGGCGCCTGCACGCCCATCCCCAGACAAGGAGGAGGTATCGGACGACGAGAGACACGAGTCCTCCTTACATATTAACTACAAGAAACTCGCCATTGAAGTGGCCAAGAAGATATCACCGGATATACAGACCACGCTATCGGCAACAATTTCGAAGGCCCTACAATCCCTTCAGAAGGAAGTCACGCTACAAGGGGAGAGGATGGATGAAGCGGAGCGCAGAATATCCACCGCGATGGACGAAATAGCAGAAACCCATGTTCGTGTAAGTGAATTACTGCAAGAACGACCGGATAGATAATCTTGAGAACAGATCGCGCAGGAACAATGTCCGGTTAGTAGGCCTACCCAAAAGCAAACCAGCGAGCACTCTTGCGCATATCTTTGCGGTACAAATACCGGTTATGCTGGGCTTGGAAGGGCCTTATAAAGTGGAAAGGGCCCACCGAATTGGCCCGGAAAGGCCTGCACGCACCAGACAACAAAGATCCGCCCAAGGCCCTGAAAAGCTGCGCCAGGTCATAGCCCGCTATCTAGACTACGCGGACAAGGACGCAGTGATGAGAGCGTACCGCCGCCTCAGACATCCATTACTTATTGATGGTGCCAATGTTTTATTATTCGCCGATTATTCCGCGGAAGTCTCTAAGAAAAGGAAAGCCTTCAGTCGTCTTTGCACGGAACTTTTCCAGGAGAAGGTGCGCTTTCAGCTAACTTACCCCGCCATATTACGAGTCACTGATCCGGAGGGCCGTCAGAAATCATACACAGATCCACAGGAGGCTGAAACAGATCTGGCCGCATGGCTATGCAGATCTGGACCAGTGGACCAGCACTTCAGAGCAGGGTCGCCGTCGCCAACCCGCCGTGATTTAAGGCACAGTCCAAGCCCGCGAGCACAAAGACCTCCGAAGACACAGAGATCAGAGGCTACAGAACACTGACCATTACGCCATCTTCAAGGTCCTTCTTTTGACCATGGGACATTGGACTACAGGTGACATGCTGATGAAGGGCCGTTTGAGGGGTGAGAGTTACTCTGGTTTGGGAGGGGGGATTTTCTACTGGGAGGGGGCCCATGGCCTATAAGTGGGACTCCACATGCTGGAAAAAAGGAGGTCAAACTATATAATGCTCCTAGATAGTGGAAAGGGGATTATGTTTTTGTATGACATTCTTTGTTACGTTAGTCAATTTTGACTATGTTATCCCACGTTGTCTCTATGGTACACATGGCCTGAGAACCTGGCACGAATCTCCCCAACTTTCGCTGGGATCACCCATTATTATTATATTTACATCCATATTGCCTATGACCCACTCCATTCTGCATCATGCGGATAGTCTCATGGAACATAAAGGGGTTGCGGTCCCCACAAAAACGCACTAAAGTCCATAACCATCTGAAGCGCCTTAAGACAGACATTGCGTTATTGCAGGAAACACATCTTCACAGTGAGGATTACTTTAGAATGGAAAAACACTGTTGGTGAGGTGCTAGGGTCTCCGGCCGATGGAAGGAAGGGGGGAGTGCTGATATTGATTTCTAAACATGTGGCACATCAGATTAAAGAGGACCTTTCACTGTTCCTGACATTACTGTTTTAGCTTCATGCATTCCCCATGTAACAACAATTCTGGAACATCTATTCTTATGGCTCTATGTTGTGCCATTCCTTTATTATTTGCACTAGAAGTTATATGTGAATTGCTATTTGCCTTCAGTAAAGGAACAGAGGGGAGGTAACAAGTTGGGGGTTGTGTTACTGCACAGTCTGAACATGGCAGCATTGATTGGATAGAGTCAGTCTGTGCAGGGACACACCCCCAACTGGTTACCTCCCCTCTGTTCCCTTACTGAAGGCAAATAGCAATTAATTCATAACTTCTAGTGCAAATAATAAAGGAATGGCACTGAATACAGACATAAGAATAGATGCTCCAGAATTGTTATTACATGGGGAATGCATGAAACTATTAAAATAGGCATGTCAGGAGTGGTGACAGGTCCTCTTTAAGAGCAAGTCCTCAGATCAGAAGGGGAGATTAATACATCTAGTACTTGATACACCTGCAAGAGAGTTAAGCATGTACAATGTCTATGGTCCAAATGCTAACCAGGCGCGATTTTTCTCAGAGTTGCACACAACTCTACAAGCTGACTCTCACGGTAATGTTTTAGTGGCAGGAGACCTTAATCTCACCCATAATGCGAGGGAGGATAGGAAGTCGTCAGACCACCAAATATGTTCAGTTAGAACTAATACCATACTACAGGATTTCATTAAAGATATATCTCTAACAGATATATGGAGAAGCCAGCATCCAGATAGTAGGGGGTATACGCATTATTCCCACTCAGGACAATCTTGGTCGCGTATAGACTATGTTTTATTGAACAGCTCGCTAGTGGGCAGAGCTCTTTACACTGAAATCAGTCCGATGCTCATTTCTGACCATTCTCCACTCCTACTGGACCTTGAAGATGTTCAGAAAAGAGGCACTGACTTTATTTGGCGCTTCCCGTCAGCCCTAGCTAGGAATGATTCCTTCATTGAACAACTGCAGGGGTGGTGGACGGAATATGGGTATCACAACGCAGAACATGAGGATAATCCGTCCCTTTATTGGGAGGCTGGGAAAGCGGTCAACAGGGGGAAAATCATAACTTACGTCAAAAAAAACAAAAAGCACCTGCAATCCCAACTACAAACATTGAGTGAGTCCCTAAGAGCCGCGTACACTAGACATCAAACTCATCCTTCACAGAACTCACTAGCAGAATGGAAATCAGTTCGGGAAGCTTACGAATATATATTGGAAAGGAGGGAACAATTACGTAGGTCACATCAGGAATCTAGGCTATTCAGGTATGGCAACAAATCGGGTAGAATCTTGGCAAATTTAGCAAAGGGACTCAAACAAACTGTCCATATTCCAGCCATTAAAGATGCTAATGGAATACTTCATAATGACCCAATACAAATTATGCAGATATTTAAACGGTTTTATTCTGAGCTATACTCAGATACGGAACCCTTTAATGAGAATGATGGAGTAGCCTACTTGAGCGACACTACCATTCCAGTCGTATCCCAGGAAGACCTAGCGCTGCTCAACAAGGATATAACGAAGGAGGAGGTTCTTTTCACTATAGGCACATTGCAGGGGGGAAACACGCCAGGACCGGACGGGTTCTCAGCTGAGTTTTATAAAGCTCTGAAGTACAATATAGAACAACCTCTAACTGCATACTTTCAAGCCCTACTACAGGGGACACCCCCCCTCTAAGAGTTCTAATCTGTCATACATACGTCTACTCCCAAAACCAGGGAAGGACAAAGACCTACCAGGTTCCTATGGGCCCATATCGCTCATTAACCAAGATCTAAAGATCCTTATTAAAATCTTGGCCAATCGTGTTGCCCAAATCCTTCCAAAACTGATAGGGCCGAGTCAGGTTGGGTTTATAAGGGGAAGAGCAGCAGTCACGAATATTAGAAAGACTTTATCAGTACTTGATTGGGCGAGGGTCCAGCCGCCACCAGCCACCAAAGGAGCCCTAGTTGCCCTAGACACTGAAAAAGCTTTTGACAAAGTGCGCTGGCGGTGGTTGAACCTGGTTCTGGATAAGATGGGGTTCAAGGGGGCTTTCCGCACGTTTTTAGGGGCACTTTATCTGACATCCACGGCCCAAGTATATTCGCCAGGGTTCAGATCCCAACCATTCACCCTACAGAGGGGAACCAGGCAGGGATGCCCCTTATCGCCCCTACTATTCAACATTGCACTGGAACCCCTCATTCATCAGTTAGAAAAAGGGCATTTATACTCAGGGATTCAAGTGGGAAAGCAAGTGGTTAAGTCTGCATTTTTTTGCAGATAAAGTACTGCTATTTATGAAAGACCCTCTGACTCAGTTGGACAATGTGCTAGATCACATGGCCCATTTTGGATCTTTCTCGGGTTTCAGATTAAACGTCACAAAATGCGAAATAATGGGACTGACGCCATTTTCAATAGAGGACACGGAACGCCTGAAGGTATCAGGTTTGACCATATCCAACACATTCCTGACTTATCTTGGCATAAAAATAGGAAGGACCCCATAATCTATATATTCACTAAATTACCCACCGCTTATAAAAAAAATTATAGAGGAACTGAGAAGATGGGAAACACTCCCCATTAACCTAAATAGCAGGTTATACCTTCTGAAGATGATGAGCTTCTCTAAGCTCTTATATCCCCTTCAGACGATTCCAGTGCTCCTTAAACATAAAGGCATTCAATGCCTCCGTTCAGCGTTTGTGAAATTCCTGTGGATGGGTAAGCGGCCGCGCATATCCTTGAAAAAACTTATGAAGCCCGTGGAAAAGGGAGGCCTTAACTTCCCAGACATCAGATATTGTAACTTAGCATGTATAGGAAGACATGTGGCGGACTGGTTACATAATATGAGACATTATTCTAATAGGCGGCTGGAATTGGAGCTGGCTTCTCCATATACTCTCCCTGCTACTCTGCACTCCCCTTACAGTGTTCTTCCAGCGCAAATAAAACAATCAGTAGTCTTGAGGGACACAATTGCGGCCTGGAAAGCTCTTAGAAAGGAATTTAAACTTTCCTTCAAAATGTCAAAATACCTGCCTTTGTGGCACTTAACAGATTTCCCTGCAGGACAGCAGAACAAATTCTTCCAGCAATGGAGGAGAAGGAGCATACTTCTTTTAAAAGATGTATTACATAGCTCCCAACCACGACTTCTCACATTGAAGGAGATATGCCACAAATACTCGCTGACTGGATCACAGACCTTCCAATATGCCCAACTACGTGCCTACTGTCAGAAGCATCTACGAGATTACTCATCAGAAATTTCTGATAACTTATTTGACAAATGGATTTGGGGAAAGGGCTCTATTTCTGGTCTCTACAAATCGCTCATAATGAAAAATGCAGATTTATCCAAGCCTGTGGCTTTTACTTACTGGAAAGGCATTTTGAAAACACCTGACACCTCAGCTAGAATATTGAAAGGCCTGCAACTGGTTAGGAAACATATTGTCAACGAAAACTGGAGAGATTTCAATTTAGGCTTGTGCATGCGGCTTTATACGCGTTTTCAGTCCCAAGGTCAGATTCTAGACCTGATAACGAAATGCCCAAAATGCCAAAAAGAACTGGTTGATTTGTATCATTGTATATGGTCGTGTCCGAAGGTATTAATCTTTTGGAAAGATGTACTTTCTGTAATACAAAAGCTCTGGCCAAAACCCCTCCAGTTCTTTCCCTTGACACTACGGTTTCACTCACCGGCCCCCATGGATGCTGCATCAGATAGGGGAGCTATGTTCCCGGCTCTGGTGCATATTGCATTGATGGCAGCAAAAAGGTCTCTCTTGCAACACTGGTTGTCACCTAGTATGCCATCTACCATAGAGGTGATCACCCAATTGCGCCATTACATGTATCTAGAACGACTTGAGGCAAAGAGCAAGAAACAAACCAATACCAAACGTTTTTTTAAGAGATGGAAACAGTTTATTCTCACAGCCTTGACACAAGAAGAAATCAAAATATTCATGACTCCTTTCATGCATACCACCTGGTATTACACTGAAGAATTGAAAGGGTCATTAGGTCGTTTACGTCAAGGGACTTCATGAGAGCATATAAAGCTAATACGTGATTTTTCTGGGGATTGTTTATTTTGTCATTTGTGGACATAGAGACAACGGGGTTGTTTGTTTTACTTGTTGATAAACAACTGTATTTCAATGACTATTGTATGTTTACCAAATACAATACTGACACCTGATTCTGATCCTGGAAATGTACAGAAAGTATGTTACATTTTATGAAACAAAAATAAAGTTCTTTAAAAATTTAAAAAAAAAAAAAAAAAAAAAACAGCCAACAGTTGCCAAAAACCCTCCAGCCACTCAGTAGTTCTACCCTCTTAATCCATTCTCACACTAATGCCGATCCTAATCACCTCATGCAGTAGTACTCCACCTAATACAGGATGACCCACGAAAAAGTAGTCTGCCTCCAACGATAGTATGACAAGATGAACAAGCAAGTGGATTATTTTTTTTTAATTACCCACAAGCCACAAAAAATGCTGAAAATGGTCTCTGTTCACGTCTATGCATCTTTGGGCATGTCGGATTATGTTGGCCGATACTGCTTGCAGCTAAATTGGCAGTATATGGAGAAGGCCCTTGAACGCTTTGGTATCCCTACATCTTTCATTCTTGCAGTAATGTCCCTATACCAAAAACCCAATGCTAGAATAAGAGTCAATGGAGTTCTGTTGGACTCATTCAGTATACAAAATGGCACTAGACAAGGCTGCCCTCTCTCCCCAACTTTATTCATACTGATGTTGGAAACCCTGCTTCAAAAAATTAGAGAAGACAATGACATTGAGGGTCTACAGATGCAGTCACATGTTCATAAATGTGCTGCGTTTGCGGACAACCTCTTATTATTACTAACTAACCCTGTTAAGGCGTTCCCGAAACTATTGTCCTTATTCAAACAATTTGGGGATCTCTCTAACTTTAAAGTAAACTACCATAAGTCCGAAGCGCTCAATATCACATTACCTAAAGTGGCCTTGAAACACCTACAATCGCAGTTCCCATTCAGATGGCAGAATACCCATTTGAAATATTTAGGAGTCCACATCACAAATAACAAACCACCTATATAAAGCCAATTATCTACCTCTTCTACATCAGATAAAAGCACAACTACGATCATTAGCACCACCCTATATGTCATGGATAGGCAGAAAAAACATACTCCAGACATATATCCTACCCAAATTCCTGTACTTGATGCAGATGGTGCCTATACATCTTCCCATGACCTTCTTTACTCAAGTGCGTTCTCTCTTCACAACCTTCCTATGGAGGGGTCGAAGACCTAGGATAGTTTATGACAGACTTTCTATGGTTCGTCAGTAGGGCGGATTTGGCCTACCGGACCTGAGGTCTTACTACCACGCAACTCAAATGAGAAGATGGATGCACCTCTGCATCCCAAAATTCAGAGTCTTAGGCTTATAGAACTAAGCAATCTAACTAGCTCTCAAGTGGCCAAACTTTGGGGAGTGAACACCTCTTCACCACAAATCACATGCCTCACAAAAGGTATAGCGCTTGGTCTCTCACACTTGCTTTCCAACTCTTCTTTCTTGCCTGCACCGTCTAATGCCATGCCTGCTAGTCTCATACCGTTTTTACTCAATACCAACCTGCAATATAGCAGCCCAGTGTGGTGCAGGATGGAGTCCTTATCTATTGGTGAACTTTTGGAAGCTACTAATTCAGCATCCAAGTTGGACTCCTTTTGCTCCACAACCTTCCACGAGGGTGATTTCCTGAGCAAATATGACTTTAAAGACTCTCTCAAAGCACTAACCTCTAAATGCTCCAACCCATCAACAGACACATGGTGGGAAAAATTACTGCTGGGCGGAGCCGTCCCGCAACACTGTCTATCCTTGTTTTATAAGTACAATCTTTCCCTACGCTGCGCGGGGAAGCCGGCATACATCGGAGGCTGGGAAAAGGATTTGGGTATGTCCTTTACGGAAGCAGAAATCACACAAATACATATAAGATCACACGGTTTTTCGAAATGTGTATGTATACAGGAACATTCATACAAAACCATGACACGATGGTATAAGGACCCACAAAAAATGTTGCAAATGGGCCTGAGCTCCTCGGATGTGTGTTGGCGCTGCAAGATAGATAAGAGATCTTTATATCACATTCTATGGGCCTGTACATGCATCCAACCTTTCTGGCGACAGGTGGAGAAGGCCATAAATGATACATGCAAAACTTCGCTTAAACTCCAACCTGAGTCAGTCCTATTATGGCTTCCTTCCTATACTTGGAAGCAGTCTAGATATAACCTACCCACTATGTTGGTGCAGGCTGCTAGATTGTTGATTCCATTGAGGTGGCTTGACACTAACCCACCCACACTGGAGATGTGGAAAAATAAGGTAGACCAGATCTGCCTGATGGAGGAGCTGGTGAGTTGGGAAGCTAGAAAACATGCAAAATTCCTATCATTGTGGAGTCCATGGAGGGAATCTAGGAAAGATATCTAAGTGTTGGTGGTGGCGTTGTTCAGCCCCTTGTGATCAGCCATTAGATGATCTCAAATCACATACACAAATCACTTATCCAATTTTTACATAGTGTTTTTCACTTTATATAGGATCCTCCTCACACACTTGGGTCACAAAACTGTTACTTTGCAACTATGAATCCTGGAGTAAGCCGGTTTACTTGTTGGTTTACCTATTGTATATTTGCTGCCTATTTGAATTCTCAATCATGGTTTTTCACCCATGCCCCTCCAAACATCCCCCCCCTCTTTCTCCCCTCCCTCTCCCCACCCCCCATACCCTCACCCTCCCACCCCCTCTACCAAACTTTTGTCACCCCCCATACTCTACCATATTCTGATTTTCTCATACCTCTCTCCTCCCTGACATGCATATATATTTGACTCTGTATAAGTTATTGCTACTGCTTAACTGCCATTAAGTAATCAATATTCGATGTTTATGCAATACTATGATTACATTTGAAGTAAATGCGATGTCAAATGTCCCATTTATATATTTATATGTTCAATAAAAAAAGAGTTTTGCAAAAAAAAAATATATATGTTCTGATTGCTACTTTCTAAGCTGTTTACCCAGTAATTCTCCATTGAAAAATAATTATATTATAATTACAGATGAGCAAAGTTTTCAAAAATTTCATTTGGACGCTATACTGCGTTTCGATCTGAATTTATTCTTGATGAAGCACATTAAAAATCAGGAGCCAGTATATCTCTGTATATCGGTGTATAACACTGTGCATTGCAGAAACATGAATAGGGAGTCTGCTATGGAACAGTTACTTGAAACAGTTACTTGGCATCTGTATGACAGACATTTGACAGGTGTCACTCTTAGAATTACTTCACTTTTTGGGTCAGTTACAGGGTCAAAACTGACCAAATAACTCAAGTGTGGCCTTACAGTTCAATGTTAGCGTCAGGTATAAAGTGGCGCAAGATTTTACTATAGAGTTGCAGAGTGCACTCCTTTTACACCATTTTCAGCTGATTCCACATAGATTTCTACATAACCTGTTCTGTTAGACGCTGAAACAAGTAGTGTCCCCCTGACAGAGTGGACAGGGTGTCAGCAGTAAGTTTGGGTTGACGTCACTCTTTATTTTGCCCTTCTTTTGATCCATGAGAAGAACAACCCAAAAAATGGATCTTGTCTTTTGAGCAGCTACCTTCACATGGTCAGCATTTGGTCAGTAATCCATCAGTTTTGATAAGGCAAAAAAAAAACAGGAGTGGATCCCAAACCGGGATGACACACGATTGGAATATATGTCTTCTGTGTTTTATACCCACTCCTGCTTTTGGCTCCCAAATCATGAGCATATCCTGATACAAAATAGGGATGGTGTGATAGAGGCCTTAGGGACATTCCAAAGAGATGATCCGTTATGTTTTTCATTTTTCTGTCCTTCATCCAGATCATAAGAGGGTGGGGAGGGTGGAAACCACATGAGGAGTCAACACAGTGGCCCAGTCACAGAGTAGGGAGGGTGGCAACCACTTGAGGAGTCAACACAATGGCCCAGTCACAGAGTAGAGAGGTGGCAACTGCATGAGAAGTCAACACAGTGGCCCAGTGACAGAGTGTCAAGGGTGGCAACCATTTGAGGAGTCAACATAGTGGCCCAGTCACAGAGTAGGGAGGGTCACAACCACATGAGGAGTCAACACAGTGGTCCAGTTACAGAATGCTGAGGTGACAACCACATGAGAAGTAAACACAGTGGCCCAGTCACAGAATGAGGAGGTGGGGAGCAACAGCAGTGGCAGTAAATGCACAAGATGGTGGGTGGCAGCAGGAGAAGATCACAGCAGAGCCAGCAGGTGTGTGGAAGTATCAGAATAGTGGCTGAAGCATGTGGCCAGAAGGAACAGTTTTTTTTTCCACAAAGTTTTGGTGTAGCACCCAGAATGATCTAGTCTGATGTATCAGGCTATGGTGTGTGGAAATCTTGGCTAATCCTTGCCTTTTTTTTTATCTTTACAAAGGTCATTCTGTCCACATTTTGGGTGGAAAGGCAAGTTCTTCTTGGGGTAACTACATTGCCTTGCGAGACTAGGACAGAGATTTATCTTCCAACAAGACAATGATCCCAAACATAAAGCAAAATCTACAATAGAATGGTTCAAAAATAAACGTATTCAGGTCTTGGAATGGCCAAGTCAAAGTCCAGACCTGAATCCAATTGAGAATATGTGGAAAGAGCTGA